>JANHFX010002076.1:16132-34340 GCA_027560015.1 Chloroceryle amazona
GCGGAGACAATCTCACAAAGGATATTAAAAGTCCTCGTGAATGTTTCTGACATGAGGAAACTACCAAAAAAATATGCTTTCACCCTGAGCAATAATGACAGTTTAACTTGGAAGTAATGGATATCGGAGTGATCAGTTATTGTGTTCAGAGACTGTGAACAGGAGATGAAGAGGGGAATAGGAGAGGGTGATTATTTGCTATTCCTCACGATACTGAGGACAAAGAAATAAACAATAAGTTCAGGTATCAGATTGAACTATTAAAAGAAAAGGTTTCTTATGCACACCAGATAATTAAATCTTGGAGCTCATAGCCATGGTAGAGACAAGATATAATGAGGTAACAAAGGAAAAGGAAAATTAGCAAGCGGTAGCTTTCAGTCATCCCAGTGTGGTGCAGAAATCTTCTTTCCAGTGGAATGCAAAACCTCCCCAGCAGTCACACCTCGGTTGCCCTGGTTCTTACACTTCTGAAGGCTCCACAACTGGCAGCTGTTGGGAGGTAGGATGTGGCATTTGCAGGACCTGCTGCCTTATAGTCCATAAGGGCTCGTCTGCAGTATCCCGAGGACCTGGATAGGAGGGGAAATTTGTCAGTCTGTGTTTAAGAACAGTACTCAGTTTGCCTGTGTGGTGGGCTTGGGGATACAGAATTCTCAGGAGTGGGTGTGGAGTCTGTGGGAAGGGAGAAGGTATCTCTGACTGGTGGCACCTCATCTTGTCACTGAGGGCACCTTGGCTGTCACAGCTTTGTGATGGCAGCAGAGTGAGTGGTGCTGTGTTCTTGCGTACACCTGGATTTTCTTCTGCAGAAAAGCTGGTTAGATGGGCAGAGAACTGGTGGTGACACTCTCTTAGCTTCCAGGTAGGCTACTTGGAGGATGCAACACCAGACACAGCCAGTTCACATGTCCAGCAACCAGCACTGGTGATGTGCTGTGAAGTGCTTCTCTGCAGTGTCAATTTAGTCTTGCTCTGCAGCAAGACTCTGACTGCTCCTCACTTGCTGAATGAATTCGAGTAGCTGTACTTGGATTTTTTTTTTTTGCCACTCTTTTCCTGGTCTGTCTGCTCGGGGTGAGCATGACTTGGCAGCTGCCTGTCTAGAAGACACCAGATTGCATTAAGGCAGATTTTTAGCCTTCGGCATAGTTCATTAGCTGGGGTTGAGCACGTGACGTGCATTCAGGAACACCCACCTGAATATTTCCACCTCTACCTGTGCTGCCATGGGAAGCTTTTTAGGACAGAGTCCCTTTAGCTTGACATGTTTGTACAGTGCCTCACACTATGGACCTGCATGAGCTACTACTTAGATGTAATAAACAGTAATAATTAAGAATAATTGCTATCTTTAGAGGGAAAGACAGTGTCTCTTCTTACTGGGCATTCATTTTTTGCCCAGCCAGGGTGGCAGCTGAACTACAATGCACTAACTTTATCTGTTTTCAGTTAGGTTTGGTGAAAGCTTTACTAAATTTCCATTCCAAGAATTAGACTAAATCCAAATGTAGAGCTCTCCGTGGATTTATAATATCTTTAATCCTATAAACTAATGCAAAGGATAGCAATGCTGTTGATGCTATTTTTAGGGACATAGCCTAAAACCCTATGAATTTTTAGAGGTGTTATCAAACATCAGAGGAATCGTACAAGGGACACTAGTGGGCATGTTCACTTCCCGATAGATTTGTGGGACTAATTCTGATGGCTGCTCAAAGTATCTGGGATCAGCAGCCATTTAATTTTTCTCCTGTATCCCCCTGCCTATTGATTTGGAGGATGGTCTGGGGGATTTCAGTCTCTCCGCGTTATCCTTCCTGTGATTATGAAGGAAATGCGCACGCTGGAGGAAGAAGGGAGTTGACTTGGTGGAAAATGTTGAATTCAGATCACTGTTCAGATCTACAGCGAAGGTGTTTGTAAACCTTCCTGTTACTGACATCCATTCCCATTCAGGAAGTCACAGCTAGGAAGCTGTTCCCATAAAAATCTAGATCACGTTCTCCAAAAATGCCCTGTGCATTTAAGGGCTTAATTCACAGAGAAAGAACTTTGAATTTGTCCGTTGTTCCCTTTAAAGGACCAAACCAACGTTCTTCCCGACCCTGTGCAAGCCAAGACCAGGAGCAGCAGTTGTCTTGCTAGCGCAGTATCTTTGCGACCAGAAACAGGTATGAAAATGAGCAGTAACTGTCTCCAGAACAGAACTGGCTTTGATGCCTCTGCTGCGTGTGACTTTGTGATGGGCTGTTAAGGATTAGAACCAAGGAGAGTGTAGGTGTTGCTGTTGGTAGGTTGTTGCTGAAAACGGGGAGGAGTATTGAAGTGTTGCTTGCTTTATAAGTTTACTTATTTGATCTTGGTATCTTCAAATCCTAGTGACTTTTTTTAGTCTGGAAGTTGACTCTAATGATCTCTACTAATGAAAAGTGACAGACTAATTGGAGGAGTTGATATTTTCCAAGGGTGCAGCTCTGTAGCATTTCCTTCAAAGAGCTTTTACATACACCACGAGAGTTTACACAGCTGTGTAACTCAAACTCTTACTCATTTTCCCAGCTCCCTAAGACTAGGCAATCATTTGTGTGGTGTGGTGCTACCTACCCCAGTGTTAGGTTACTGGTGACTGTGTAGCTGCTGCCATCTCCAGTGCGGTCAGCTGGTTCCGCAGCGGCCGATGTTGTACGTGTGCCCGAAGGTGTATGCACACAGAGGTTAGTTTGAGTGTGCCTGTGTGTGGATATAGGTGTGCACCTACACACTGAGGTAGCAAGCGTGCTGTTCGTCAGCCTCGAGTGTTTTGTCACGCATGGAAGCCACGTGAAATCACCATCGCCATAAAGCTGCAGTATCGAGCTGCACTGTTATAGTTTATTGATATAAATCTGCATTAACTATGTTTTTATTATAAATATTGTGATTTCCCCCCCCCAAGTGTTTGCCTTGTGTGTTTTAGGAGATAATAATGTGTTCTTCACACCATACTACAATCTCCTATAGCTTTAGAAGGAACTGTTATCAGAGGACTTAAGTTCTTAACTCCTGCTTCAGAAAAATCTGACACTTCAAAATAGTGATCAAGGGCTTCAAACTGCAACTCATGAGTCACGTTCAAATCCTGTTAGCTCCCCTACTATGACCCTGATTTACCGATTGAAAGTGACAGTGTTTCTTCCACCCTCCAGTGGATTGAGAAGGGTATGAGATGCCAAAAATTTTTATTGTGAAGAAGCCAGTAACTCCAGGCTACGTTCAGTAGAAAAGACCATCTCTCCTGCTGCAAAACCCCCTGCATCAGAATGCAAGAATTCATCCCAGCTACTGCAAATGAAACGTGGGCAGTCTGCAGAGATAATTTTGAATATTAATAGTAAACTCTGTAAAAAATCTTTTGAGGAGATAAGGATTTGGTTGAAGTGATGATGGTAATGGCGAACAAAAAATGAAGAAACTTACAGAACATCTCTTCTGGATAGCTTCATGTTGCTTTTTTCTGTGTGGAGAACCATAATGTCCTTCTACTCTTGTGTCACCACAATAAAACCTCTCCACTCACAGGTATCCACTAGACTGATAATATATGGCTAGGAAAGAAGTTCTTGCCCTGTACCCCAAGTTACCTGCTGTTTCACCTGTGCTGTTTAGGGGTCTGGACTTCAAGGTGGGTCACAGAATCAAAGCAAAACAGAAGAAGGAACACGTTAATGTTTGCTCAGCTTGTTTGCTGCAGGTCTGGGAGTGGAAAGGAGCGGGTAGAAGCAGGGAACTCGACAAGGTGGCTTTTCAGCAGAGTAAAGACTGCTGGGACTGTACCCCATTGCATTCTGATGGTCACCAAATGGGTTGAGGCTGGTGTTGTAAACCCAGGGTCAGCTTTCCTGGCTGCCTTTAAAGCAGTGGGACGTACCTTTGTTGGGTTTTGTTTGAGAGCAGAATTAGATGCACTAGGGAGTCTGAACCCTGGTCCTGGGTTCATTTTTTGCGCTTCTGGAAAGCGCTACCCATGTGGGTGGGATTGATCTTGGTTGGGCTACTTCCTGGATGGTAATAAAAATTCCTGCCACGTGAGGTGTAAATTAGGTGTGGACAATGTCATAAATGCACAATGACAACTTGGGGACACACAACTTGAGGAGAAAGGCTTAAGCTGTAAATGCAGTGCGTGCAAAATGAGAATGCTGGTGTTCTGAGAGGCATGGCTGGGTTAGATTGCAAGGAATCCACTTACATCCTCTAGGGCTTTGAGACGCTTGGATGTAGTGTGGCACATATTTCACATTGCTGGATTTTGCACGGTCTTCCATTAGTATTTTTGCAACCCCCCATCATCTTGAACTACGAACGTGCGTGAGGGTAACATCCTTCTGTACGTTATGGTTTGCTGCTAGAAAATGTCAAATTGATTCATGGTGCTTTTTAACAAAAAGGAATATTATGGTTGTTATGACTATTTTCTTGAAACTGCTGCCTAACATATTTAGCCCCATTATCTAGCTTGTTACTGGTTTTATAGGTGCAGCATGTCTCTTGGAGATGCTTGGACATCTCGAGTGATGGGAAATGCCAATGCATCCCTAGATAAGTTAACCAGAACTTAGCCCACCTCACCGTCATGTTTTGAAATGGCTTCTTCAGTTGTTTTTTCTTTTGGTCCTTGACTTTTTTAGGTTAGATGACAAACGTGGCAGAGTTTTGTGGGTTTTTTTTTTCCATTTGTAAAACATTTTCAGTGAAACCAATGTTGATTTCAAAAATTACCCAATGTCAAGCAAAAAGAAAATAAGTCAAAAGCTCTTCAACAAATGGTTTTTTTATACCCTGGGAATTGTTTCAAATTACAGCAAAATGGAGAATTACTCTCAATGCTCAAATTTCCCATAATTTGTTTTCAATTCCTGATTCACTTACATGACAATATTCATGGTAGCTTTTAGATATCTAGTAACTCAGTAAAAATGATGTGTTCGTGTTTCTCTGGTAACAACTGGCTTGTGCTTGGGCCCATAAAAATCTGCCTTTTGAAGTTACAGCTAGATCAGACATATGGTGGTGGTAAAGAATCCCAGCCAGGGTTGCAAGACATGATGGCTTTTTTCCTATGGTCTGCAGAAAAAACTTCTGCCATCCAAGGGTGGCTGAGGGACCATATGAAATAAGCAAATGGGCAAATCCCTCTCTTTTGTGTGTTCCTGCTTTGCAGCTTCTGCCTGGAGCCTTTCCTGCCCAATCTCAGCTGGCTCCCTGGTGCTGATTTGTTAGAAGGTACATGCGTTGTCTCAAAGATGCTAATTCCCCTGAAGTGTTTTTTTTCTTTCTTTAATTACTAACATTTTCCAGGGTAGACCCAAATGAGCTGTGATAAATAGGATTCCAAGCTCTGTGGCTGGCCAGAGTCAGGGAGTCACGGCCGTTGCCCAGAAGCAAGCTGCCCTTCGCTGTGGTCAGTGCCATTCATTACGTGCCTCAGCCACTTGCTTGACCCCGGAGTGGGTGCACTGGAGGATCTGATGGCTGAACGGAACTGCGGTTAAGCTCCTCAATGACAGATATGCTGACCTTTAAAAGCTGGGGTCTCTCTTCTGATGTGTATCAGCAAACAAGCATTTGGGGAAGGGAAAAAATAAATAATAAATCTGCAGCTGCTTTGAAAAGTCTCAAAAGAGCGACTGTCAAAACAGTGCGGTTGAAATGCACTTCAATGAATGTGAATAATAGAAACTGATATCTGCAGACAGGCTTTTCAGCTGAACAGTCTCTTCAGTCTACTGCATTTCATTTTGGTAGCTTATCACTGACATTTTAACCAATCCTTCCCAGGGTCCATCTGGTGGTCCATCTGTCTTCAGCATCTACAGTTCACCGTGCGACAAATGATGTATAGACTATTAAACAACAACAATTAGTCGCAACATTTAGCGTAAAGGTTACAGAAATCGCATACTTCTGTTAACAAACAGTGTCAGGAGCAATGTGGAGAGTCAGCAAAAGTATCTATCGCAGAGCAAAACATATTTAGGTCAACTGCTTTACTGCGATTTTGTTCTGATGTTTGTTTCTTTTTTTTCCCTACCCCTCAGGTCTTGTGAAGAGCAGATGTTACATGTACAGTGCTTTGGTTATGCAGAACCTTTTTAGCACAGTGGTGTTCATTATAAAGGTCAGATTTACATCCAAAGCAAAGGACTCAAATTATTCCTCAAGTCAATATTTGTCGTTCACCATACGGTACTTGAAGATCATCACCTTGAGGATCATCACCTTGAAGCAGGGAAATAACAGGACCTTTCTCATTTGCATGGCATGGAAACTTTCCTGTACTGCTTTAGTGTGAGTTTAACACTTGCTCCAGCTCTTGAGGTTCTGAGTAATCTCTCCCCTCATGGGGAGGGGGTTGTGTACGGGCTGTGTCAAGTTGCCTGAGCCCAAGAGCAAAGAGTTAAGGACAGAACTTTGTTGGTTTGACCCCTGACTCTCTTGAGTAGCTACCTGTACACAGGGAGAGGAGAATGGGGAGGAAGGCCACAGCACACGAGTGTCAGAGCAGTGCTGGAGAGCTCGTCCAAGGTAGGCAGTCAGCAAGAGGTGCCACAAGAAAAACGGTGGCGTAATGTTGCAAAAGGGCAGAAAAGCAACCCAGAGAAGGCGGCAGAAGGCACGACCTTTTGGCACGACACTGTGCATCAGCGTGCTTTAGTAGCTCAGCAATTCTCTTTCAGTTATTTCACTCCAAAAAGTGGCATCCATCCAAATTCCTTGCACGCTATTGATCCGTTCTGGGAGGTGCAACTTTCCCACCTGTTGGCTCCCTTGAAAAGAATATTGAATGCTTAATGAGGATGTCTGACCCGGTAAAATGTGACTGGACTTGCCAAGTACAGCCCCACTGTAACAGATCTCGGGAAGCAGATGGAGAGGACAAATCACATCCGTGCACTCGCAAAGTGGAGTTGGGTTTTTTTAATATCTTTAAGACCCCTTCTGGCATAGATTTTTAAGTTTTTTGTTCAGGACCCCACAATGAATTGGAAAAGAGATGTGGTCTTGATTGCTGAGATTAACTTTTCTCTTCTGACTCTGTGATTCTGGCCCCTTTCTTTTTGGGGATGTGGGGGCTCAGCTTCTGCCCCCTTAATTTCTCTCTCTTCCCCCTCTCCAGTAGTCTACTTCAGCAGCAGTATCTTGGTTAAGCTTGGTCTTCTTGTTGCATGACCTGATGGCATGGGGCTACTTAGCTTTAAGTACTCTGTTCTTAAGTATTATTTCTAATGGGAGAAAAAGGTGGTTACTGCCCTGAGGCCCGGGCAGAAAAGAGTTTTAACCTGAGCTTTCAGAGATGGAATTGTTTTTGTTGTTTTTAAGAAACAACATATTTAAAAACTCTGTTCTGATTTATTCTACGGGCGGTAACAGGGAGTTTTTCTGCTCTGCTAAGTCCACGAAGTGAAAATAGATGCACAAACCAGCTTGCATTTGTTACGGGTCAGTGGGACTGTGTGCTACCAGTGGATCATACAGGCTTTGACCCTTTCAGGGCTTGGCAAACCACCCTGGAATATGTGGCTGTTGCTTAACCCAGATGGTTGTGGTGGATTCCCTTGCCTTAGGGAAGCACAGACATGACTGAAGAGTTTTGGAGCATGTACAAGGTAGCAGTGATGTGTAGAGACATAAAGGAGTAGTGACCTGAGAAGACCAGGTCATGCATAAAAGGGGGAAAGGATACAAGGGGCAGAACTAGGGGAGAATGTGGAGGAGGATCACCAGCTAATCACTGTATTCCCCTCAAAATTGTGATGTATCACGCTGACGCACTTGGTTCACCTGCAGCTGGGATATTTCAGTTGCCTGTTGGCTCTGATTAAGACATTCAGAGCATTGAGGACTGTATGCCTCAGCCTGTGGTGTCAAAAAGGCTTGGAAATAAAGCAGCAGACTGCTTGTATGCTGACTGCTGGAGTCAGTTTTGTTACAGGAAGACTTTACATCGCTGCTGTGTGCCTTGAATAAAAGTGCATTTGTAGAATGGGTGAATGCTCTGGGATCCTTTAGAATGGGAGGCATGCTTGAAAGGCAAGGCAGAGCAGTAACCTAACAGACTAGCAAAAATCATAATTATATCTAATATCTTTAATAATACAATTGCTACCATTGTTTTTAAATGCTCAACTGGGTGGGTGTAGCTTTTAGGATCTACCAAAGCCACGCATTTCTATCCAAAGCACATAAAGCTGATTGCTGGTTCCTAAAAAAACAAACTATGAAAAGCCTTAGTTTTAAGTACCTTGTGAATGGCGTGGCTGTATACATTGTGGTGAAATACTTGACTCGTTTATTCTGTTTCTGCAGTCGGTAGTTGCCATAACGTTTGCTTTCCCTTTGATTTTTTTAACAGCCTAATGCAGAGTGCCTAAGTGTTGCACTTAATTTATTTTTCTGCTTGAGTGCTGAATGCCAATTTGTCTTGAGGCAACAGTTTCACTGCACCATCAGCAAGTATTCCTCTCGCAGTAGCAAATGCAGTCTGATTTTTGGAAGAAAACATACCGAAACTTTAAGAAAAAATACCACTCTCCAAGAAAAATTTTAGAACCAAAGGCGAGAGTATCAAAGTTGCCGTAACAGCTTCTGTGTCTGTGTGACAAAAAGATGATTGTGCCTTCTGCTTCGGAATGAGGTTGTTCTTTCATATGATGATCTTGATGCTGAACTGCTGCGTCGTTCAGCAAGCCCAGGAACCAGTGTTGCTGCGGCTGGATGTCAGCTCTGTCAACTGCCAAACAAAATCCACGTCAGGTCTGCCTGGGCAAGGAGCTCGGATGCTGTGTGGTGGGCAGGCTGCGCTGCCTGCACTGTGGGCAGGGCTGGAGCAGAGCAGCTTCAGCTGCCTCTCCCCAGCCCACGGCTCTCTGGAGCTGCTGGACTGTGAAGGGAGATGTTCATGACTCACATCAGGATCCCTGTAAGCCAATGTCTAAGTTACCCATGCCTGGTCCAACCCTGTCCTGTGCAGAGCTGCTGGGCTGTTGTTCCATTCCACCTGTGCCCTGGATAGGGATGTATGGGTTTATTTTTCAGTTAGCCCAAATGGTTTTGGTTTTCCCTTTGTTGCCTTGAAGGTGCTCAACTGATAGTCTTGGAAAATAATATCCCCTTTTCAATCACAAAGCAGAGAACTGCCTGTGAAATGGCAGCAAGGGTCTCAGTCTTGACCTGCAGCGAGCTGAAGGAATAGCAGAGACCAAGATGCTTTCAGATTCATACTCAGACAAGACTGCTGTCCAAGAGGGTAAGGGCATCTGGCAGTGATATCATCTTGCAGACCACCCACCCTCCCCAAGACAGACTGAAAATTCTGCTTATATTTTTGTGGGATATTTGGAAAGCTATAAATTTGTACTTGGTTTTGATTTGAAACAAAAGCTTGGGATTTTTTTCCCACCCCCCGTAGAGAATAAGACTATTCCTTTCACAAAACCAGGATTTTGGAGCAATGGGGCGCTGTATTTTTTAATAACTTGACATGCATCTCTGCAAAGTTGAAGGCTTCAAATTAATGTTAGAATAAGAACTTTCTCAAAACTGGCTGGCTAAGGGAACCTTACTGGTTCTCCTTGCAGTTCCCAGTCACTCCTGTTCCATCCTGTGGCTGATGGTTCCTACAACTGTGGAAGATGCTGATTTCCTTTAAAGGTTTAAAAGGGATTTGGTACGAGCTGGGTTAAACCCCCTGTCACCACAGTGTGCTGAGTATCTCCCTGTACCTAACACAGCTTTGTGGTTTGTATTTTCTGCTGAACTGAAATGCTTCCTGCAGGTTTAATACTCCATTTTCCCAGAGCTTTTTGACACAGAACCTTGTCTTTCAGGCAACTTTTGTATGCTGTAATCAGGTAGAAATATTGACTACCTCTTGTTGCAGCAAGGGCCTTGGGTAGCACGCAGTAATGGAACATCAAATATAATTGATAATCCTATTTAAACAAGAACAGATCTCCCAGCAAAGGACTCTGTCTAGAGCAGAGGTGTTTGTACCAGTCTAGATACAAATATTAATGTATGAAGCCATCTCAAAAACAGTCTGTTTATTTTGTTCCTAAATACCTTGAGTCATTTGAAAGCTTTATCCTTGCTGTCAGATGATCTTGCCACCTAGAAACGCTCAAGATAGTTTGTTCCTGGATCAGCTTTGACAGCACGTCCAAGCAATTCTTTAAAGTAACAGTACTAAATAAGGAGCGTGGCGCTTGGTCATTCTTCCAGGCTCAGCTCTATCTGTATCTCCTTTCTAATCACATCAAAAGACCTTCTAGGTGTCTGGCTTGATAAGATTGCGGGTAGTAAGGAGCGAAGAGGAGCCCGGCGCGAGGCGTTGAGCTGACTGACGGCAGCACGCTGCGGTGCCTGACTGAAGCTGCCAGGTCACACCATTTGTCTCCTGCCAGTGTTCTGTGCTCAAAAATCCCTCAGGCCAGAAGCAGGGAGGCAGCATCTTGCTACTTTTTCTTTGCTTTCTGTCTTTGACTTTACTACACAGCTGCTTTGCTCCTTTCCTTAGGAAAAACAGCTACAGGATCTGACCTCCGACTGCCAGGTTCTGTGTTTGTCAGCAGGGAGCTACCACCGCCAGTGTGAGAGGGAAATCCTCTGTTTCTCAGTCACTTCAAGCTCAGTAGCAAGGCTCCATCACTGAGAGAACCAGGCTTTCGTGTTGTGCTTGTACACTGGGAAACAGCGGGGGTCCTATCAAGGGCTGGAGCTCTTAGATGCTATTGTAACAGAAATCATGTGAGAAATAATAGCTGTGCTGGTAGGGAATCAAAGAGGAGCTCAGTGGGATGCCTTTCCTCAGCCCAGCTCCTTGTAAAGGTGCTGGGTTTAAGCTGGCTGTGCAAATTAGCTTGTCCAGCTTCTGGTACAGAGGGCACTAAATGGGTTTATCCAGGGTTTGCTTGCTGGTGTTAATCACCATGTGATGGAATGTTCCCTGTGGCCTCCACAAACACTGAGCAAGGCTGCTCTGTGGTACGGTTCCATTTGGAAGTGAATTCAGAATGAAGCTGTGTTTTTGAGGGCTTTATGTATCCATCCTGATGATGTTGGGAGTGTTGGTGTACTGAGAATGACCTCCTGGGTGGATTAGTTATTGTACGTAGAAAAGGTTGTGTAACTAAAAGAGGGGTTGAAAAAGGGTCACAGCACGTTTGAGAGAGAAGCACAAGTATCAAAATAGTCTCTTGAAAGACTAATATGACAGCACTGGGCTCTGACTCAAGGGAAGGCGAATAGATCCTGCAGAGCTCCTAGGTGCTCTGGGATTTTCCATCCTGGCAGAAGGGAAGGGTGTTGGGGCAGCACATGCTGCCTCAAACTACTGGTTGGCTATTGCTGGTTGCCTTGCGGAGCAGATACCTTGATGATGGCTTCTTTGTGCCTTTACAAACTTATTTATGTGGTAAAAGATCTTAGTGCAGAGGTTTTCAAGTACAAAGAGAAAACCAAAACAAAGTCTTTCTGCCCTGGAGTGAAACGTACTCAGTTTCCTGGAAACAGAAGTTCTCATCAAAGTGGAGTAGAAGTTGAAGTGTCCAAAAAGGATTGTCCAGCTTCTCTGTGTAGCTCGGTGCTTTGGCTGTTTGCCTGGTGGGCTGGGAAGAAGTTCAGAGTTCAGGAGATTTTTGATGAAAATCATTCAACCACAGCTGCTTCAGGTCTTGAGAAGCTTGTGAGAAGCTGAACTGGCAAGAAATGGAGGTTTGAAGACTCGAAATGACTCTGCTCCTCAAAACTTTTCTGTTCTGACAAACCTTATTTTTTAAATTTTACAGCAGTTTTTTGTAATGCATCAACTGGTTCCAGGGCCCAGGGATTTAGTAGTGACCCTGATACCCCTTAGAGTGTAATGCTTGGGGCTCTATTCAGCACGTTACTATTGCTGCTGACAAGTTGATACAGACAGGAGGGACCTGTGACCATCACCTGGTCCAACTCCTGGAGCAGAGCAGGCGACTTCCCCGAAGCCAAAAAAAAACACCAAACCCCAGCAACTTCACGAGGCAGCTTTTTCCAGAAGATACCCAGTCAACACTTTTAACATTAACACATGGTGAGGCTCAAATTGAATGAGACATTTTGCTGAACTTCCACTGACGTCCGCGCAGTGAAATTCTGCAGTGCGTACACTTAATTTTTCTTTAATGCTGTTGACAGAATTTCTACTTGTGTAAATAGAAAAAGATCCATGAGATTGAAGCCAGCAATAAACAGTGTGATGCTCAGGAAAATCCTGCTGCTACCAAATCCTTACTTGAAGTATGGGAAGTGTTTTGAGATAGGTGCCAAATGCTCCTGGCTCTTGCATGACTTTGCAAGTCTTGTGGGTTTCTTTCTTCTTTAGCTTGAGTTTTCAGGATCATTAGGTTATTCCAGCTGCATAGTAACAAGGAGTTAATCTCTTAAAGCAAATACTTAATATGGGGTTCACATATAGTGGGTGTGACAGACAAGTGACTTTTGGCCAATGTGTCTTTATCCAGCATTTTCTTTGCCAGCTATTTGAAATAAGTGTTGTTGTTTGTGTTTTGCTTTTTTTTTTCCCCCTTTCCAGACACAAAGAGCAAGCAGTTTCCATGTGAATTAGTCGATTAAGAGAAACAAACCAAATCCCCTTGATTTTGTGCTGAGCTGATCTGTAGGGCTGTGGAAATCCCGGTGTTCTGGGGAGCACCAGGACCCAGGGAGTGCTCCAGGAGGGACCACGTATGTAGTCTGGGGCGTGTTGCCTTTATAACACAGACCAAGCTTTCTCTTACAAGAACAATAGCTTTTAATATCCTTTTCCTATCTTATTTTCAGGTTACTTGCTGCAAAAATAAAAGAAAGAAAAAAAAAAATAGAAGTATTTTGTGTCAGCAGTGGAGTTCTGCTGATTTGAATAACAAAACATCATTAGCTTTCATATTTCAAGTGTCAAAACACAGCATATCTAATTTCCTTATCGCACATCAAATTCATACTTTGTTTTTCTAAATATTGTTTATATTGTAGCTTTCCCTGTAAAGAACATCATCTAATTGTAATTATTATGCATAATTATTGATCAAAATTGCTGGGCTTTGTGCTTTGTTTTCAAATCCCAGTTCCTTAAACTTTAAAATGCAGCCCCGAGGGAGTTTGTGTTTCTTGAAGATGAGGGATATGGTGCCTTTTCCAATGCATTTTCAGGGATACGGGTCAGACTGAAGGTGGAGCTGAGTCCAATGGGAGGGGACAGAAGTGGGTGCTGGGGGTGGAAGCCCTTCAGAGGTGAACAAATCACTCATCTGGTTGGGAAGCAGATAAGGAGCTGCTCCTCAGACTGAGGCAGCTGTGTCTGAAAAAAAATCTGATGCACTTAGCTTCTTTTCCAATAAGAAAGATGAGATTGTTCACTGTCTGGTCAGCAATTTAGCCAAAAGCAGAAAAGCAGAGTGAATGGGGGTGTCTGACCTCAGTGTGCCCTTTACTGGGACTTCTCCCGTTCATCAGATTGCCATTCACTTCCAGAGGAGCTTACAAAAAGAAAGACTTAAAATAGAAATGGCACTGAAAGCCAAGAGGCCTGTGGAAAAAGATCGCTGACTTACATCTGTTTGGATTTATTTTTAGACCTGTAAAGTATTTCTTGCCTTTCTGCCTCGTGTCAATGTCAACAAACCTGCTTGAGATGCCCCAGCTCTAGTTCCTGTTAGTTCCTAGCACTGAGATAGGAGCATTAGGAGCAATTTGGGGTGGGATGCTGTCACTCTAGGAGTCTTGACAGAGTTGGAGATCCTGCAAATACATCTCCCATTAGTCTTAGAGAACTATTGTCTTATGCTGGGAGGATTAATGCTGTGAGAAAGCTAAATCTCTGAGACCACACATTCAGCTTCTCGGGTATCTGCAGGTTCGTACTGCGCCTCAGCTTATTATGTCAAGCCGAGGCTGACAGTGGAATGTGCTCCCAAGCTGTCCTTGCACGTGGTGTCTCTTCCTAGCCATTTCCTGGCATGGATTAGTAGCTACTGTGAGCAGATAGAAAAATACAGTAACTTCTGAGTTGTGGCAATTACATGCTGTGGGCTGACAGCGTCTGCAGCTCCTGTGCTGTGGTGACAGGCTCCTTAGAGATCTGGGGAGACACGGAGAGAGCAGAGAGTGTGCTTTGACTTGGCTCCAGTTCAGACCTCAAAGCGGCCCACTAAGCCCGCATCCTTGCGCGGCAGAGGCTGTCAGCTGATGTCCAGCCTCTGCTCACCAAAGGCACATCCTGAGAGGGCAGAGGGCAGCAGCTCTTCCCCCTGCCAGCAGAAGTGTGGGATGTTGCCAGTATAGCATGTGGGATGTCTTGAAGCTAATAAGGAAGTGGTTTGAGTACCAAGGACTTCACCCGGTCTGCTCTGAGGTCATAAGAAAACTGGAGAGGATCCTGGAGCTGATGAAGCTTCACTCCCAGCCATTGCAGGCTCCAGTCACTGCTTTCTAGGATCTCAGCAAGTTCTTAATGCTGGAGAGTTTAGGTCTGCTGTGCCTGTAGGGAGGCTGCTGCTCCCAGGATGTCACTCCTCTGGTTAAAAAACCTTCTGTTGACACCCAGTTTTCAGTTTATTCAGGGAAAGCTCACACTGCTTTATTTTTGTGCCAGCATCTTCTGTTTTCACACAAAGAGATCTTTCCCCTTCCTGGCATTTATCCCTGCAATGTATTTATAGACACTAATGGGCTTCTATCCACACTCAGCTTTCCGCTGTTAGCAGAAACAAGCCAGGCTTCACCAGTCCCCTTCGTGAGTGCAAAGTTAGAGGCACTGTTGTAGTCAGAGCTGTTCAGCATTCCGCGTTCTGCCCCCAAGCATTACCTGTGTGCTTTTAACCCAGTAGATGGTGATGCTGATGAAGTCTCCTGGTTACTTCCACAGGTGTCAGTGGCAGCTGGTTGTCGTCTTACATTCAGATCACATGCCCATATTCTTCTCAGTCACTTCTACTCTGATGAGCTCCTAATTTAGATCCCCAGGGCTTTTTTTTTTTTCCTTAGGCCATTATGACCTGATGTGTTACAATACCGAATTTCCTTCTCTTTATCTTACTCTTAATTTCTTTCCATCTAACCTTACAGTCATCTTCTCTGGCTGATACAGCCTCCATTTGTGTCACTGGCAAATTTCATTAGTAGGCTTTTTGTGGCAAGGTCATTGAAAATATTAAATCTCAGCATAGCTCTTTGTCATCTCCTATTTATCCACTTCCCCTGCTCTCTTACAATTAGTTTCTCAGCTCTCACCTTCTTCATCTCGGCTAATGAACTCCTGTCTGGTGCTTTACTGAACTCCAGCTAGTCTAGATCTTTCTTTGGGTTAGAAAATTGCTATCTTATCAAGGAAACCTAGATGAAGCCAAACTGATCTGCTATGGCCCGTCACTTCTTGTCCAATCCACTCAGAACTTGGGGCTCGAAATAACTCAGCAGTTCTGCCAGTTTCATTTTCTCAATGCAATGTCTTCATTTGAGTTTTATTTCCATACATTATCTGGTCATTTCTTTACCCTAGTTCCTTAGCCTGTTTGCTTTGACTCCTATATTCTCTGTTTGGGCCATGCTTCTCTCTTCTTGATTCTTTCTGAGCTATGCAAATTAGCTAAATACCAAACTCTTCCTGTGGCAAATCGTTAGTGTGAGGAAGGTAAGAAACTGGTGGGTGCCTGCTTCCATTTCCAAGTGTCTCCTACAAAGGATAAGCATGGTGTCTAGTAGTGCTGACCACAGCAAGTCCTGTGCAAACAGAAATTTGTACGGAATAACTTTATCCCTAATGATTTGGGAGAAGTCTGTTTCACTTGGAATTAATTTAACCCAATGGCTCTGAATCTCTGAAGTATTAAATGCAAATTTCTCTTCTATCAGATCTCATCTAAAATGTTTATTAGAGGCTGGTTTTGATACGTTACCCCTGTTCATAGTTCAATAGTTTTATGGGACTGCAATTTACATTCTTAACAGCTTTGGTTCAAAATTCCTGGTTTTATGGACATGTATTTGGCTGTAAAATGTTGCATGCTGAAGCTCAGCAGAAGACCTCAGCTAGGGACTGCTGCTATTCAACTCATCTGAATTTACCTTTTTTCTCCATTCTGTCTTCTCCAGGCTTCACTTTGTACCAGCAGCAGATGATCGGAAGCAGCACCTGTAGTGAAGAAAATCATTTGCAGATCCAGAGTGCTGGGTCATAGACTTCTAAGTTTGAAAACAAAGAAACAAAAAACCCACCAAAACCTTACTCCTGATGAATAATTCTTAGCACGTACTTTATTCTAAGTCAACAATGTATGGTTGTGACGGAAGGCCAGGTCAGGACCCCAGCTCCAGGAGTGACAGGATCTGTGGCAGCAGTGCGTGCACTGGCTCTGGTGGCATCTCTGATGAGCAGCTCTCGAGCTGTTTACAAGCTGGGGACAGCAGCCTGTCTCCTGCTCTTTTTGTGTCCTTGGATTAGTGCGGTATTGGAGCAAAGGAGATGTTGGTTTTGTCTGTATCCCTAGAGATAATTGCAAATCTCAACTATATATGTTAATGCTTCACATGTTTAAGTAGTTGTTTATGAATATGGATTAGCCCAGCCAGCAAATATTAACAATGACAAATATCTGGTGTTCCTCAGCATCCTTTATCTACAGGTATTCCAAAATTCATTGCTGTTTTAACCTTGTGATTTATACCAACTCCACGATACGTGCGGAGGAGTCACTCTAACAAATTGCACGGAAAACAAAGCAGCAAATTAAGTGGAGCAATTAACGTATTCAAGCCTAGTAACAAGGTCATCTGAAAGTAATAGACCTCAGGGGGAAAAACTGCCCACGTTCAAATTCAGCATCTCTGGGCTGCTGTCTTCTCGTAGCAAGGTAACAGTGGTAAGAGTACCTGGAGGTTTTAACGGCAGCAAAGAGCCTAACAGTGTTGGTTTCCAGTCTGGGTGCTGTTTTGGGGTGAGAGCGATGACAAATTTTGATGTACTGAGGGAAGTCCTGTGGACTGCAATTGAAAAATACAAAATAAGGGTAGCACTGAGTGTCCGGTAGTTTTTGGATACCAACACTTGGAGCCTTCAAAACTGTTCTATTAACTATAGCAACTGTGCTTCTGTGAGATGTGTCGCAATGACTCTGCATTTTTGCCGAGCTGCTTGATCTGAGAACTGTCAAAAGGCTCTCTTCAGATGGATTTGTATGTTCCAGACTGTGTGTGTTAGAATAATGAACTCTAGGCTTAATATTTTTCGTTAATACATCTCCAGTACAAATGCATTCAATGGAAATAAAGGGATAAGTGAAGAAGTATAAAGCACAACAACAGCAACCGAAGCATTAAATGGAGCTGAAGAATGTTACCTGGTGCCAGGGTTGGTATCTATGGTTATGGGGTTGGGTAAGAGACCACGCTGACTGTGCTTGGGTTGATCTCCAAAACAGAAACAGCTGGAAACGTGGGGCAAAGACCTGTGAAGTGGTCAGGTTTGGGGTGCGTGTTGTTCACCATCTTTGTGTAGACCTAATAAGCTGTTACCCAGATGTGCTGGCCAAAAGAAAAGAAGTCCATTTGGCTCTGGGCTGCATGGACATACTGGCTGTGGCCTGAGGACATAGCCCTGGATTTTCTGAAGTCATTTCTGTTTCTTTAGTGCAGTCATGCCTTGAAGTGATTTCTTGGCTGGCTCTTCCTCAGCAGTGAGCAGCAAGGGGCTGGGGGAAGGAGCCTTGCCCCTGTTGTGGTTACTGTGGTGGTGTATGAAACATGGACGTTTGGGAGGGTGAGGCTTACAACTAGGGAAGGCAAAGTAGGGAATTCTGCTTTACTTTCAGAAGAAAACAAAATGCCTTAAGGCCTCTTGATACTTCTAAGGTTCAGATGTTAGGTGTGGTTACTGCACATGAAGTATTGTGTACTCTGTAGAGCTGGGACCAGGAGACTCTATGAAGTGGCATAGTAGAAGTTCCTGTGCAAGAACAACCGAGGTCATGAATTAGAGGCAAGTGGCAGATTTCAGCTAATCAGAGTTGATGATGCTACGGGAGGTGCTTTGTGCTACTAGGAGGCATCAGACTAAACTACCTTGTGTTAAATACAGACTCCGTATTTCATGGCAGTCCAGGATTTTGACCCAGCAGTTTCTCCTCAGTGCAGGGTTACA
>JANHFX010002076.1:34440-60089 GCA_027560015.1 Chloroceryle amazona
TGTGTTAAATACAGACTCCGTATTTCATGGCAGTCCAGGATTTTGACCCAGCAGTTTCTCCTCAGTGCAGGGTTACAGGCAGTGTGGAGCTGCCGAAAGGGAGAGATGTTTCCTAAGAGAGACTGAAAGCTTCCTGCCTTCTCCGTTTCTTGTTAGGAAATGTTGAAGGTGGAACTCATTCCTCCAGAGCAATGCTTTGAAAGATCCTGCTCTGTGGGAAATGGAACCTTGTGCCAAATTCCGAATGTTTCCGAATGCCCAAGTACTCCTGCCTCAGTCTGTTCCTGCCGGGGTGTGTGATTTTGGGTATCAAAACTCTGCTGAGGGGAAATTGACTGAATCAGCTCCTTCTAAGTGACTGGCGATAGTGAATTTTTCAGTTACTTTAAGTATTTCTTGTTCATCTTTGGAAGGATAGACCTTATTTTACCATTGTTGATGTACCCTGTTAGCTGAGGAGAAGGGGAAATACGAGAGAAGGGAAACTGAGACGTGAGTGAATTGGTGTCTGAGCAGCTAAACGCCCATCATAAATCTCAAAGCTTCCGTGGTATTTATCTTGCCTCAGACTTATTTTTCACGATTCACTTGATGTGGTGGCATTAAATTCGACTGCCTTCCTGGAAGTGAAGCACTGCAGTATTTTGCTTTGGTGGCAGAAGCTCCTTCTCCTGTAGTCAGTGAATAGAATGAAATGGAAATTGTGAAATGGGGTTTTCAAGCAAACTGGATGCTTTCCAGGTTTCCTTAGCGCAGCTGAAGCGAAGGCTGCGTAGGACACCACTGAGGCTCTTGAGGATTCTAACGGAGCCTGAGAGCTTGAGCTCTCTGTGCAGACAGAACACGGCACCTTTTCCAGGGCTGTCAAGGATGAAACTTAACTGGGTGCTGCAAGAGATCAGGAAATAATCGTTCACACTGCCTGACAAAACTCCTAATCTAACGAGGCATTAGAGGCCACGTGTCATGCAGAGAATCATAGAGCACTGACAGAACTCTTAAGTCTAGACCAAGAGGATCATCTAGATATCGTAACATTTTTCTGCCTCTGTGGTTCTAGAGATCTTGGATGTGAGTGACAGTGCTGTAAGAGCTGGAAAGTGAAGCCAAAAAACTCCAATCCCCAAATGTCACAAGGCAGACACTGTGGTGGGCATAGGATAACCAAGGAGAACCTAGGAGGAGTTCTCAGAAAGCTCCTGTTTCCACCGTGGCAGAGTCAGATGAACAAGTGAGTAATGTTGGGGCTGCCAGAGGATTTAAGGTATAGAAACAGAGGAAGCTGCTACAGCCTTGGCAGAAGCAGATAAGGTTTAGCTCTTGTCGCTATAAGCATATTCAGAAAAAGATAAATTAAAAAAGAACTGAGTGAAAAAAGCAAGAGTACTGACCAAATTCCCAACATCTAGTGGAATTTTCTCATCGGTGAGAAAAGCAACCACCAAATTCCATTTCCTCAGTGCTCCAGCTGCTGGTTTCTTCCCACACGTCATCAAATCCTTTTATAGATTTCATTAGCCCAGAGTCTCCTCCTCTGACAATGTCAGGCTCTTTCTCTGTGCTAAATACATACAAATGAATATTAATACGCTCATCTTTTGTTTGACTCTTCTAACTTAGAGCTACAGCAGATGCAAATTTTGCTCACTGTGGCTGTATTCCATTGGCAGGCAAAGGATAACAGGATTTTTATCAACTTCAATAACAGTAATTTAGAAACACAGATGAGGTAAGATGGGTTTCTTGGTGTACGAGTGGAGCAGCTCTCTCTGCAAACACATGACCCTGAGCAAATGCTCTGTCCAAAGTACGGACTAAATTGTGATTATTTTGTACACCAGGAGGTGAATCTGCAAGGAATCCTGTTGCTAGATAACTGGATGGCATCCTGGTTCTTTTCCCATGGAGGAAATGGAAAGAAAACCTTTAGATAGCACTAGGTAGTGCTCTCCCTGAAGGCTTTCTTCTCTGATAGCAGTATGCAGAATATTTCTATGTATCACAGACATCATTTTGCCTTAGTCAAGGTAGGAAAAAAAAAATCCATTAGAGTTAATCACTGCCAGCAAGAAAAGCCTGTTGCTCAATTAGTTTCCTTACAGTTGGATTCTTTGTTGTTTTAGTAATTTTTAATTCATTGTATTTACAAGTGAAAGGATTTGTTCATCTGGGTAGCATTTTTTGGTGTCCTATTGTTTCAAATACAAAGACAGCTTATGTTGTTCGTTGTTTTGTAACAATAGAAGTGGCATAAAGGTGCTTTGCTCTATTATTTGTATCCAGCCGTCCCCATGGATCTAAAGATTTGGTGTTAGTAGGTCACTTAAAGTGCTGGGGAAAAGTGAAGAACACAAGAGAAGAGCATGTTGAAACTCTGTCATGAAGAACAGGACCTGTTAAGCCTCATGGCTCATTCTTTTCCATATTTTGATGAAAGGAGGAAAGCTTTGCTGGACTGAAATCCCCTCAGCTTCTCCCCTGGCCCCATCCTAGAGGACTTGCTTGCGTGTTTGACTTCCATCTGGTTTTTTGCCGTGCCAGTTTGGAGTCCTCTGCTTCTGCCTTGTCCTTGTCAGCTCTGCTGGAGAATCTTCCTTTCTCTCTGGCACAAGGAGATACTCCATTCCCATCCTTCAAACTTAACACAGCCGGTGGGAATCGGGTTTATTCTTAGAGCACCAATTCATTCCTTAATACTTGTCCACCCCAAAGTAATATATCTGTAGAAAATGAACTCCGCGGTGGGGAAGTTCTGCCCGTAGAGGTAGAAAGCTTGAGCTAGGATCAGTTCTCGGGTACTAATGACGATGCAAATTTGGAATGGTTGTACTGCAGACCTCCCCGTTTAGAGAGGAGTTTAAGTATCTGCTGTCATGTCATAACCTTCTCCCCCAAGTTGTCAGTATACTTCACTTGGTTTAAATGAATTTCACTTTGGTTTGGCTAAAATTAGGGACAGCATTAAGCTGTAGATACACGTTAACTTAGGGAGCAGCTCCGGGTGTTATTTCTTCTTACCTAGGGCTGAAGGTTCAGTCCACAGCTATACCAGTAGATCACTACGGGTGAGCACTTACTGATCCACTTCAGCATGCAGTGCAGGGGCTTAGCTCAGGATCTGCACTGGTCTGCTACAGCGGCTTTGTCTCATTATGGTATATACTGAGGTTAGCTGAATGGCAATTTATTCTGTCTTCACTAAGAATATGAAGCTATCTGAAAAAAAGAATCAAATTAATTTATTCTATTTGCCCATGAATCAAGCCTGAAGTTCAGACTACTGGCTCAAAGTAAGAGCTTTGTGATTTTAAAAAAAAAAAAAAGCCCAAAACATTTATGGGCTTCACAGAGCGCATATTGAGTGGCATATTTGGCAGGTTTGAGATGAATCTTGTTCAGGAGAGCTGTATTATTTTACACGATTAGATTATGTTAAAAGCATCCTGCCAAGAGAGTAGGTAGCAAGATGATCATTCAGTTATCCTGATGAAAAACCTTTGCAGATGTCGTTTGAAACTTGTCTCCAAAAGTCATTTTGCGTGTTACCTTTTCTCTAGTTGACATTTTCCTTCTCTTCTCCAGATATGTGTGGAGCAAACAAACTGCAAGCCCATAACCGGACGGTGTGTTGCCAGTGGGTTGGAGTCGGCGCGGGAGCCTTGCCACAGGTCAGCACCCTGCCGTGGTGTGGAGGGTGCCAGCGGCAGCAAAACCTGAGGTGCTGAGGTGGTCACAACAACAGGAGACTGGAGTGTGTGCTTAGGGATACTGGGAGCTTCCCCCCTCTTCAAATCATTCTGTACTGGAACAGTCAGGTAAATCATCAACTTAGGCACTAGTTTTTTGAAGACTGAAGTCATGCTGTATGTAACTTGTTGTAATACTATTTTTTAGTGCTTTGTACTTTGTGGAGTCATCAGCTATACCATCAGAATTTTTAAAAAATCAGCTTAGCATGAAATATTCATCTTTTTCTGAGTGTACTGCTGTGCTGCATTTTAACTCTAAAATGAATGTGTTAAAAAGGGAGGGGAGCACTGGCTAAACACGTTGCATTAAATGCCCAATTATATTCCTAGCTGGAGCTCTGACCCTTATAGAGCACTTGCTCTCCTGCTAATTGTAGTTGTTTAACCTGACAGTGCAGTGCTGGCCTGGAAAGAGCTGTTGAAACTTGGGGCTCGGGTAGCTCTTCCCAGGCACCTCTTCTGGGAAGGCTGATGGAATCACAGAGGTTATTCCACTGGCCTCTGAGAGAACCAGGACCTGTTCCAGTGCTACCATTCACACCAAACCCTACTGACCAGTTACAGCTCTGGTTGAGCCGCCGCTGTTTTATTGAGTTGTAGCAAAAGTCACTAAATCTAAGGGCTGCACTTGTGATAAACAGCTGATAGCCCTTAAATTCTGGGGCTAAGGATTGTTTGGGAATATTCCCTGCTTGCTCTGTGAAGCTTTTTCAGACTATTCCAAGTCATCCAGTTGCCTGAAAGTGGAATTATCCCATCTTCAGTGGGAGTGGGTTCAGATCATAAGGAAAAAGGAAGCAAAGGCAAGATTGCTGCAGTGGTTAAAAAAAAAAAGAGAGGAAACAAAATGCTGGGGAGGAATGCCAGCTAATGTTAAGCTTGCAAGTTTCACAACCAAGTACATCCTACTTCTCAAACAACAGTAAGGAAAGCTGTGCAGAGCTCTCCTACGTGATGAGCTTTTGGTTTGCTCAACTGGGAAAAAAATATGGATTTCATTTAAAAGCCAAACCCAAACAAGCAAGGCAAACCCAAACATACCAAACTCCCCTGAAGTTTCCCTTTGGGAAGTGTTTATTCTGCATTTATGTATCAAGTTGTTTCTTTTTGACATAACCTATCCCTATTTTATTTCCTAAATGGTCCTAGTCCTCACTCCCCATTTTTTTTTTCTTTTAGGAGCCCAACTAATTCAATTTCCACTTGCTTTGTCTGACCTGAATCTGTATTTTTTAGCAAATTCTGAGTTGCTAAGAATGAGTTCAAAAGGAACTTGTTCCAAGAGGGCTGAGGCTGTGCCGAGTTAAGAGGGCTAAACTGGTCTACGCTGTTCAACAGTTCAGTTACTCATCTGGAAAGCTCTACAAAACCCCTGAGTCTGTCTGACCACCTGACAGACCTGTAAAATAAGGGGCAAATAGGATGGGGCTCAGGGACTGGTGAAATGAGCGTCCTGTTTGAGGCAGGATGTGATAGAGGAACTGGAGATCCACCTGTGCCAATACCAGTACGGCATTCAAGTTAACTCCATCAACCTCCCAGCTGACTCCCAAGTGACACTTGCTGCATGCTAATAAACATCGTGTGGCATTTCAGTCTGTGGTGGGAAGGGCCAAAGCTGCAATTTTTCAGACAGATTAAGGATTGCTTCTGATTTAATTACTCAGGTCCATTGGGAAGGCAGAGTATGGACAAAGGAAAAGATTTTGGGGTTGTGGCAAGGTCAGAAGTTAGTTTGGGTGGGTTGAGGTGCAAGTGGCTAATAAGCTCATGTTGAGAGGATATTCAAGTTAATGGAAAGCTCAAGAGAAGGACCCTGGAATGTCTAGATGCAGCAGGTGGAGAGAGTTGATCCCACCCCTCTATTCTGCCTTGGTGAGACCTCACCTGGAGTACTGTGTCCAGCTCAGGAGCCCCCAACACAAGAAGGTTGTTGACCTATTGCAGCGTGTCCAGAGGAGGGCCACAAAAATGATTAGAGGGCTGGAGCACCTCTGCTGTGAGAGCAGGCTGAGAGAGTTGGGGTGGTTCATCCTGGAGAGGAGGAGGCTCTGGGGGGACCTTCCAGAACCTGAAAGGTGGATCTAAGAAAGCAGGGGAGGATCTGTTCACAAGGGTTGGTAGTGACAGGACAAGGGGCAATGGCTTTCAGCTAGAATATGCCAGATTGAGGTTAGACATTGGGAAAAAGTTCTTTAATAGGAGGGGGACAGATCACTGGAACAGGTTGCCCAGAGAGGCTGGGGAGGCTCCATCCCTGGAGACAGTCAAGGCCAGGCTTGATGAGGCTCTGAGCAGCCTGACCTAGTTGGAGATGTCCATGCTTATTGCAGGGGGGTTGGACCGGGTGACCTTTAGAGGTCTCTTCCAACCCAATACTTTCTGTGATTCCATCTTCTGCAGCGTCTGTTCAGTTGGCAACCACGTAGCAGTGAAACGCAGGAAAAGGTTCAAATACCTCGTCAGTGAGACACCGTCCCCGTGAAGGTTTCTTGGTCAGGGTTCTTGTGCCATTTCTTATTTCAATCCGCAGCAGCCACCAGGCCACGTCCAAGTCCTAAAATAAGATTATAAGTTGTGTAATTTACTGTGCTGTCATGTCTGTCAGCTTCACTTGGCGATGTCAGTAGAGGAGCTATAAAAGGAGATGTAATGACCACGGGTCTCTGGTACCAATCTTTCTAATTATCAGTTTTTTAGCTTCTGTAGCTGCAATTGTGTAGAACCAGGTGAATCAGGAAATTAGACTCCTATTGTTGGAAGGAGCGTGTCAGTGTGGATTGTCAGTGACAGACACAAAAACCAAGGGGACAACGGGAGGAATGTATCAGCCCTTCTGCAGGACTTCATCTGATAGCTGTGAATCAGAGATATAATTGAATAAACCACGCTTCCTTCCACCTAGCAGCAGTTCTACCCAACTTTCTAGGCCTTTTGTCTTCAGTAATTATCCTGGAGGAAGGAGACTGTACAGAAGCCGTTCCAGTTGGGAAGGGTTTAGGATTAAAATCTTACAAATCTTATTTTGCACAGACTCTCCTAATGGCACTGAAAGGAACCAGCCCGTGCAGGATCAGACTGCCCCAGCACACGTGCCTTATGGTTTTCCAGTAACTGTAACACACTGAGGCATGTCAGGCCAGGTAGAAAACTCAGAATACACCGATTTAGGTCAATGTGTCAAAGAAATTAAATTATTTTAGGCTGCAGTTATTTTTGCTGAAGCCCTGTTAACAGTAAAAACCCTTGAAATTATCAGAGCTGAGTAGTGTGTTCATTTGAATCTGAGGTTTGACTGTCGTTGAATTTGTTTATTTAAAAAACTAAAACGTATGCTGAAAAATACTTGAATTTCCCATTTGGTTAAGGCTATAAATACAGCTGTATGGAAATTCAGTGTGTTGGTTCTCACAGCGATTGTAGTTCTACCCTAGAACACGCAACAATATTCTTGTATTTTCTTCTAGAACTGAAAATCTACCATTGTCTGCCGAACAAAATCTGATTTCACATGCATTGGGGAGGGTTACTTGTTTCTAAAAGAATGGCACTGTTGGATTTTGAGCTTCAGTAGTCTTTCATTTCTGATGTATAATTTCCCATTAAGACAGGGTTTTGTACCGCTGTATTTCTATGGAACATGACAACAATTCTTTTTACAGGCACTTATTTTTGTAGTATTTCAAATGTGAAGATCAAAGTGATTAATGGATTCCATTTCACTGCAGAAACACTAAAGAGGATGCTTCCTTAGATGACTTCTGTAATCAGGTTTAATTAAAAGATTTTTTTTGTACTCCACAAAGTGAGATTCAGATATTTATTTGAATGTGCTATAGTCATTTAATTAAATCATTAGCAATCACAGAGATGACACTATTAGTTCAAGCTCACTTAGCATCTATTTAGCTCGAGGCAAAGCCATGGGCAAAATTCAAGACAGGCACCTAATTTTTTTTGTTGTTACATTAACATAAAATCCTGGGAATGTAGCGTGTGGTTCTTGTAGCCAGAGTTAGAGCAAACTCCAGTCAGTTCTGCCTGGCACTGGAATCTGGTGTGCTGGGCCAGAGAGCTGCTTGGAAGAGCGAGCTCCTGACAGGCAGGTCAATACAGATGAAGAAATGAAGAGGTAGATGCTGCTCCCAGACCTGCTGCTGATCGCAGTGTATCTTTGGGTGGTCAGGTGTGATGCAGAAGCCTCTGTACCCTACTCCACCCACTCTCTTAATGAAAAGCCAACAGCTTTATAGGCACTTGCTCTTTCTCTGCCTATATTGTCACAGAATATTAAGGGTTGGAAGGAACCTGAAAAGATAAAGTCCACCCCCCCTGCCAGAGCAGGATCACCTAGAGCAGGTCACACAGGAAGGAGTCCAGTGGGTTTTAAATGTCTCCAGAGAGGAGACCCCACCACCCCTCTGGGCAGTCTGTTCCAGTGTCTGTCACCCTCACAGTGAAGAAGTTTTTCCTCATGTTTCTGCAGAACCTCTTACGCTCCAGCTTGCACCCGTTGCCCCTTGTCCTTCCATTAGACGTAACAGGGAAGAGCCTGGCTCATCTGAGGTTCATCATTACTGTTGATGTGAAGAGCTCGAGAGTGAGCATCTGTTAGTGGAGGTTTGTTGCCTTTTCATCTTTTTATTCTGTGTCCTTGTGTCACTGAAATCTTCACCTCATTCTACAGACATTTCCCTTTTTGGTTCTGGTGCAGTGGCACACAAATATCTGGAGGTGAATTGGATGCCAGCAGTACCTCTAATGAAGAGTAGAAACCTTATTTCCATTAGATGAGCATGAGAGAAAAGGAGAGAAAAATCTGAGACGCTCGCTCTGAGAACATAACCTTCACAAACTTGTCCCCAGCAGGGACTTCCAGGGCTGGCTGGTACCAGGAGCCTGGCGTGTCAGAGCAGAACCCCAGCCCCTGCAAAGACCTCACAATGAAGCAGGCCAAGGGTTATTGGGGTGTAGAAGAGTTCCAGAAGATGATGTAGGTAGCGTTGCTGTGGTCCAGCCCTACTAACGTTATCAAATGTGTTGTGTTTGAGCTGGGTGAGCAGGCAAGGGCGTTTCAGAGATGGGGACGTGAGCCAGAAGGCAGGCTGCAAAGTGTCGGTGTGCTAGTGTGGGAATGGGAACACGAGGGCTCTTAAAAGCTGGTCAGCCCTCCCAGGGAGCAGTGGGATGCTTGGCTGTGGAGATCCTGGGCAGGAGTGGAAGATGCTGGCAGTGTGTCCCAATTCTCTCCTTTGCGATTGATGAATAGATGAAAAGAGCATCTAAAACCAAAATAGAAGTGCAGTTGCCTTTTCCAGTCTTCATTAGCGTCCTTCTCTTGAACAGATGGGACCTCGCTGGATATTCTTATGTGAAATTTTGGGTTCTGGGCAATGTTTTAAGTATTTAATAGGCTTAAATTTATAGATGGTGTGTCTGAATTGTCACGAACAAAAAGCTTGGAGCTGGGAGAAAAGCATTTTTCTCATGTCAAAATTCACCTGAAATTTACCTTGTTTCAATGTTTATCATCCTGAAACTAAAGCTGTGTTTAGATAAATATTCCCTGTGGTTTTGAGAACACATCTGCTCTCAGACCATCACCCCTGTTAAGTTTCGTTACCAGTTGAAAATTGAGCTCGTGTTTTCTCAAGCAGCTGCTGAGATTTACAGGTGCAGAACAGGCATCAGCTTTGCCTTCCTTAGGTGCCTGTGGTTCCACTCTGTTATTTTGCTGTTGGATGGATCCGTAGGCAGGAGGACAACTCCAGGCTTGAGATAGGTCAGCAGTAAATTAACTCTTTAAGTTAAGGTCTGTTTTTATGCCACGTGACTGCAGATCACTAATGCTGCTGGGTGAAAAGCTGTGTTGTCATACCAAGTGTAACTTTTATTTAAATATTCTCAAAACAAAATTCTGGAAAAGCAAAACTACAGTTATCAAATCTGGCTAATATTTTCTTTAAGCAAAGGAACTGGGAAATCTAAAATGTTAGACAATGTCTCATTCTGCACCTGACAAAACATTTGATTTTAACATTTGATATGTCACTTGAATGGGTAATATCAGTAGGTTAATGAGGCTCTACATTTACAAGGAAAATACCTAATTTTCAGTCCAATTAACCATTTTAGCTGTCTTCCTGTTCTTGAGAGCATCTCAAAGGTTTAAAGTTGAATCCAATTTCTTTCAGCTTTTTTCTTTTTTCATTCAGCTAACAACCCAAAAAGTCACTTTCTCTGAGAGCAGGTAGATTTGGTAACGGTGGACTCTCTGCTGCTGGGAAGGCAGGTGATAAAGAGGCAGAAAGAAAAACATTTTGTACCATTACATGGGTAAAATTCTCTACAGATGAAAGTCTGCAGCGTCACCTTTGGGTGTGTTTGGCTTAGAGGCATTTGTGATTTATTTGTGTTCTTCAGTCCAGAGAGTGTAAGGTTCTCAAGGGTCTGTGTGGATACCAGGGAGTCTTTGAAGAATTACCATTGCCTCCCTTGGCCACCAGTACCTTCTCTGCACGGGAGGCTATGGGAGAGTTGTTTCAGTTCTGGATGGAAGGTCTTTTCTGCTGGAAATCTGGCGTTGGCTGCCAACGACGAAGACAGAAATTAGGAATTCCCAGACTGTTCCTACCATGTTACAAATCTGGCCTCTTCAGCTTTATTCTTGGCATTCTTCCTTACCCGAAAAAAGTGTGTGAACATCTTGTCATACTCACTAAACCAGGGCTTTGAGAAACATACTGGAATATTCATCAAGGGAAACCATGTAACTTGAAAATATGCACATCTTGAATAAATCATTTATTTGTGGAAGAGATGGGATAAAGCTCTTTCATCTCTCGTAGTCATTTGGTTAATATTGTTATTTTTTGCCCTTAATAATGAAAGGCGGGAGTGTATTTTTAGCCTTACATTGTGTTCAATTTACCCTGTAGATTTGGGACAGTTTTATTCTTAGTGTGATGCAGGGAACAGTCAGAATGAAATCACGTGAATAAGTGTAGCTTTATGAAAAATATCTATGGAATACAAAGGGAGCCAGCTGAGCCTTCTCTGTCTCCTTCAAATCCAGAAAAAGAACACAGATACTGCTATGGTAACCAGAACGGAGCTTGCTACCAAGACTGAGTTTATACACCTCCCTTGTTCCTTTACTTTGTTTGTGGCTGTTGAATTTCAAGAATGTCAGGAATTCAGAGGAGGGATGGGGCACCTGCCAAGGTGCCTCTAAAAGGACGTTGGCTGGAGGCTCCATATTTTGATGGTAGAGAAGCATGAGCCACCAAGTCTTGGCCTTTTCCCTTGCAACTGGAATTTCTTCTGCCTGGTGGCTTTCTTGCGGACGCAGCAACACGGAGATGGTGACTTCAGAGGAGGATCTGATGCACGCAGGGAAGAAATTGTGAAAAGAAGGATACTGTTGTCAGAAACAGCTTGATTATGATCAGATTTTTTTTTTTTTTAGGTAGCCTGCTGCTTGGCTTAAAATCCAAAGCCCAGTAAAATTTTTATCACCTGAAACCTCTTTGTATGGAGAAGTCTCTGCCTTTGGCCAGTTGCACAGGGTCATGTCTTGCACTGGCATTACTTCCAGTTTGCCAGAAACCTTTGCTGCCCGCTGCGGCACGATGAGCTCGATACCTTTAGAGAAGGGTAACGTTCTCCTTGGCGCTGAGTATTCCTGTTGTGGAATACAAATGAAGGTTTACAGCTGGTCATTCAGTAAAGCTTGTTAGAGTGAGCTTCATTAGCTCTTTTGTACGATTTTGCTGAAGGCTAAGCAATATTCTTTCTGTCTTTGTTACTTTTTGCTCATGCATGTGTGCAATCTAAATATAGGAACCTATAGAGATGTAGTTGGTTACAGAAGACACAGCTGTGGAGTTGTTATTTACAATCAAATTAGAGAAAAAGAACAATTGGAGGGAACAGAGACCCCACTAATAACTGCTGGGAGCGTTGATTGAAATAGTGGTTTTTCTTATATCCAAATGTATCATCAAGAGAAACAATCAGTGTGGTGGCTTCATTGCTTGAGTACTAGATTGTGTCGTTCTTTCATTGCCAGAGTTTGCTTTTTATCCACGTTGTTCAGTGTTTCCTATCACTGCTGCCTCATTCATCTTGTATTCTTCTTGGTCTCATAGATTACTGGGCTCCACCGTGGTACACTAAGGAGAAAAGAATCCAAACCCAGCATTCCCCTTCCGTAATCAAAACCCAACTGCAGAGCTGGTGCCACAGAAACGCTTCAAGGAAGCGTCACTTTCCCCGGTCAGTAATGTCATTGCATCACCAAGATGCTCAAAGGTTCACACTGGCATCCTCGGGAAAAAAAGAAAACAACCCAACCCACAAACAAACAACACGTTCTGGGGTGTGTGGTTTATTTTAAACCCACTTTCTTATTCTAGTCCATCCTGGCAGAAGTCTGACAGATCATCCCTATGGCCCTGTTGGCTTCATGGACCTGTTGTCACAACTGTAGCCTGTGGTGCTCCTCTCCTGGAACACCCTCTTGCAGGTTGTATTTAACGCTCTGCTGCAACCTACTGATGCTCTGAGGAACTACATGTCAGGCAATCCTTCATACTGAGCTTCTTCTCCTCAGCCCCACCCAAACATGAGGTTTAAAATAATTGAAATGCTCCCTTTTCAGCGCCTGGGGTATCCTCGTTGAGAGGGGAATGCTCCTCTCTTCTGACATTTCTATATTTGAAAGTTTCCTATAATGTGAACTTAAAATGAGCTACAGGTTCTGCAAATGGCTGTCGAGTATGGTGAGCACAGCAGGAGGAACAGATTGTGAAGTCACTAACGTGACAAATTGGTTCCTTCCTTGTTAAATTCTTTTTCAGCACTTAAGTTGTCTGGATTTATACAGAACGATTAATAAAATCAGCTTTGATAGTAGTTTGCAAGCAGGCCCTGTTCAGGAGCAGCTTGCTCGGTGAAGCTGCTGAGAATGACAAGGTGCCCTGGGGGTAGCAGAGCTTATCTCTACTCAGGTGCCTTCACCCTTGGGCACGGGGTTTTACAGGGTGCCCCTGTTAGCGAGTCACCTGCAGAGAGCTGGGCCAAGATAAACTGGAATTCTCAAAGGCACAGAGCTGCAAAGTCGTGTTAATTTGAGTAGAAAAGGGGAACCCAAAGCTTGAGCTAGTCTGAAGGTAAGTGTGCAGCTGAACTGATGTGTGTTTAAGAGCAGGAGTGGTAAAGCTTAGGAGAAGACAGCAAGTAGGATGTCCAGCAAAGATCTACTGCAGGCGTCTGTAGAGAGATGATGGGTAGATGGGGAAATACCCAAAGACAGCATCTGAAACAATGCTGTATGTAGTGAGAGGTCCAGGTGGTGATGGGAGCTTGAGTGTGTGATTATAAGGAAAATGTCTAAATAAGTGGAAGGAGGAGCTATGGACTGGGCTCTTAGGACCTGTGCCTTGGGTTGTGGTACTTCACGGTGTGCTTTCGAGTGACAAGACCAACAGTCCTGTGCATCTTTCTTTACATTACTGTCTGCACGTGGCACCTGGCTGGAGCTCATACCTGGATCAAGGCTCTCCCTGTCTGAGAGAAGCAGTTGATGAGGCAGCAGACTCTGGAGTTGATTGGTCTGTTGATTGGCCATCAGCTGTGGGTTATGGTCACGCTTGGGAAGTCCTTGGGACCACACTCACACAGCCCTGTGGCACAGGCAGGGGCTGGCAGAAGGTAATGACTCCCAGACAGTGTTTTTGCAGGTGTCCTTAGATGCCAGTCTGGAGGTCACCAGGTTGGTCTTCATCCTCATTGCTAGTTCAGGGACACCACGCATGCCATGATCACCTAGGGCACCAGTCACCGAGATGGGTGTTAGTCGAAGGATCTGGGGAGGCTCACAGTCTCCCAGTAGCTGTCCTGGTGTACTTCTTTGGGTTTTGGGGTTTTTTTTAAACGAGTTTCCAAATGACAGGTTGCAGAGGGTGCCATGCTTTCTAGGTCAGTCTGCTAGAGCAGGAGCTGAGGAAAAATTTGCTCAGGGTAAGGAGAGTGCTGCTCTCACATTGGCCTTCTGAGTTCTCCACCCTAATGAGCTACCTCCAAGTTCGAGACTCACACCTCAAGAGGGAGCTCCTAAGTACTCTACTGACTTATTTTGGCCTTTACATTTGAACTGAAAAAAAGTCCTTTTAGGGGCACACTGCTTGCTCATGTGCACTGTTAGTCTTTGACCGTGTCTCATTTTTCCCCGTGTTAAACCCCACCGCAGTGCTACTGACCAACGCCTGGCTTTGAGTGGAGACCTTTGGAACAGCAGAGCCAGATCTGGAGCTCATTTATGTTCCTACACACTCTGTGTTAGTCGGAGAATAAGAACATACTCTTGTGCTTCTTAAACAGCCATCAGGAAAGAAACAGTCAAGAAGCACTTGAAGGTCTGTATCTTGACCCCGCTCAAGTTACATCACCCAGCCTCGTTCCTTTCCTGAAGACCACCTTCAGGTAACTGAAGGCAGTACCTGTCTGAGGGGTTGTATTTGGCTGGCTGGCGTTGTGTGAAGCATGGAAAGCCGTAAGTTGCAAAGGAACATAAAGGAAGTGGTTGATGGAGCATGTTCTCCAAGGGGAGAGACCTCATGTGACTGCAGCTGCAGAGTCACTGGGGGTCTGGAAGACAGCCAGGGTGGCAGGACATGCTTGAAATGTCCTGTTGTTCTCGCAGTCCTTCCATGCCCTGCTTCTGTGGCTGAGCTTCAGATATTCTCTTACTTTTTGTACTGGTATAACCAAACCAGAGTAAACCGGTTAAATTCCCTGTCAGGACCTCTAAGTGTCTTCTGCACAGAAGGGTCTAGAAGATGAAGAGCTCTGAAGGGGATTGACCTGGAAGCAGCAGTTCACTGGGCTGTGAGTGGCTTGGGTGAGGACAGCCAGGAGACAGAGGTATGAAATACGGGGTTAGTTCTGGGGAGCGGGAACCTCTCCATGATACTCTCAAAAGGGACGATGATGCTTTTATTTAACACTGGCAGCGGAAGATGGATGATGTGAATACTTGGAGGAAATTGTGTGAGGAGCTGAGTCGAGAGCTATTAATCAACAAGGGCTCCTAAATTGAAACAATGCAATCCAATATACTCCAGACTGTCCTGGGCACCAGAACACTTACACAGATTGGGATCACAAGAAAATAATTTATGCTGGAAAAGTTTCAACCCAGGAGGAAATTATAAGCATATGTTTTGGGGCAGCTGTAACCTGGAGCGTTGTGGAATATGAGTCTTGCTAATTAATATTGCAGAAGCAAGGACACCAGCATCTGCACTGCTATCTTGAGTATATTAGCAAATTACTCTTAGTAATAGGAGTACTCCTCGATAACGGGGAACTTCGAGCCCGATGGTGGCAAATTAATGATGGAATCAGAGGGAGTGTCCTGCTCATTAGACAAAAGGGCTGAGTAGAAACAGGATAGACAATGTATTATAGAGATGGAAAATATATTAAAAGAATGTAAAACATATGGAAAGCATTTTTAAGACTGCGGGGGGGGGGGAGCTCTGGATCAGACTTGTGGAATCTGAAGTAAGAAATGCACTCTGTGAAGCATGGAAGTTTTGAAGCTGAAGAGAGACTTTAAAATGTGTTTTCTGTGCCTGTGTTCTTTTCTTCCTTTCTTTATTTCCTTCTAACAAACCTGTGCTGTGGGAACCCACGGGTCACAACCAGGCACAGAGTGGTGCCAGCCCCCTGCAAATGGTGATAGGAGGCAAAGGTGTCTCATGAACCCAAAACTGTGCTCCTGCAAACTCTGCACCCAAGTGTCCCAGGCAGCCCTGCTCAGGGTAATAACTCCTCGTGTGCCTGACAGTTCAGAGCATACATGGGATGTGTGGCTGGGGGCAGGCTTAGTTGTGGCCAAGTGTTTGTTTCTAAAGCAGAAGGTGTGCAGGAATTCCTTGTCCTAAACTGTCCTCTTTTAAACCACTTTGCCTTTTGGTATTTTGCAGTTGGGCCTATTGTGGAGGAAACAGTAGATTGGAGCAGGTTTTTCCCTTCATAGGAGTTTTCAAACCTGTGTTTTCCCTTCCTTTGGTATACCATAAGCAGCAGGAACTCCTCTGTCTCCCTCTGAATCTCTACCGATGTACAAAAATAATTCTCTGGAAATACAGCAGGAGAACCCAAAAAAGTAGAGTGAACATATCCCTGTATTCTGATATTGTACAGGAATGCAGGTGGATTCCGTGTCCTGTAGTGCTGGGGATGTGTTTAACTGCATTTCTGATCTGCTCCCAAGTCACTCACTAGAACTTGCAACAAAAATCCATTTCAAGGCTGGTACCCCAAACCAAATTTCCTGCCCCTGAGTTTTCCCTTCATACCTGACAGGACTGTATTCCAATGTCAACCACTTGGAAACGTTATTTCCTGCTTATTTTTTTATATAAATCCATGTTAAGAGGAGATGCCTCATTGAAGACCAAGATGTACTTGTTTTTCACCTCGCTAATGTTATTTCCTGACTTAAATACTGATGGTGATGCTTCTGTGTGTGTGTGGTGATGCTTCTGTGTGTGTGTGGTAATGTTTGCATGTGCTTAGGGAGCATCTGAAATCATCAGATGAAAAGCTGAGAAAACAACTTGTTGTATCCATAGGGTAGGCAAAGTTTAAATACTCTAATAAACAATATGGTGGGTTAAATAGAGAGTAAAAGTAGTAAGTTATTCTCGTAAGCAAGTGAAGACTGGGAGGAAGTGGGTTACTGTGACTAATATGTGGTATCCAGTATAAAACTAGACATGCACCGTGTCATGTTCTCACCAGCAAGATGGTATCATCAGGGCTCATTTACCCAGTGATAATGCTGAATTTAGTGTGAAAGAAAGAACTGCAGAATGCTCCGAATTCTAACCACTCTGAGTATTCCTTCTGATGTTAAAGTGATGTAAAACCTTAAAGCGTATGATGGTTTGATTTGAAAAGCTTTCACTGGGAAGAGCTCTTAAAGTTTAGTTTGATTTCCAGCATATTGTGTGTTATTCTCCCCTCCACTGGTTGTGTTACCTTCAGGACAATTCTTGAATGCCCCTGTCCTATATTTACATAGAGACAATGTGGGAGAGGGATATATTATTTTTTTCCTTAGGCTTTGACTTAGAATCTCTGATCCTCCAAAACTCAGAGACAGCAATAGCTGAACATTTTAGTGCTGTAACAGTTGTATAAATACTCATCCCCGCCATGCCTCTACAAACTGGATGTAGTTCTCTGGCAAGGTATGCACAGGTATGCAAATATCATGGTGGAATAATCTTTGGGCAGCAGACCATGTTCTTTCGGTGGTGTGGAACAGGCTCTGAGCCCTGTGTGTGAGGGCTCTCTATTGGATATCTTTCCATCGTAATTCAGAATTCTCCATTGTTAAGAGAAGTTGGCTCGCTCCAGGCCTTTTGTCGTCTTATTGCCCTCATCAATCAACGGAGCTTTTTTTTTTAGTTGACCTGTTTTTTAATAGAAATTCTTAACCAGCATATTAAATCCTACTGTCTTCCAGACACAGAACTAGACTGGCTCTAGGAACCTGTACACCTGGAAACAGGAAGCATTGTTCTGCTCGATACTTCAGCTCTTTGAGTAGCTGGGCTGTACTGGGCTCCTTTCAGCCCTTCTGTGCTATTCCCCCTCTTGGGCAAATCCAGTGCTAGCTACAAACAGTCTGGAAAAGAGAGTTTGCAGTGATCTCAATGGGAGACAGACTCAATTGTCTTTGTAAAATAGACAGACTTTGACCTTAACAACATAAACTGGTATTGTTTGTTCCTTTCTGCTGTTCCTTACAGCAGTTCTATGGGAATTGTTTTGTCTGTTGCTGTATCTCCTTCATGAGCTACTTTGGGAGAAGTATGTCACTGATTAGATGTGTCTGCCTCTCTCACTGCTCTGAACCTATACCTAACACTACTTCCCCCCCTCCAGGCCTCTGCTCCCACTCTGAACCTTTAACCAGCCTTGTGTCAGGAAGGATATGGATCTGCCTGGCTTTTTAGTGTTACTTGAAATTCCCCACTCTGCTACAAAATGCTGGCTTGTTGAGGTGTCTGCCAAAAGCTGCTGGGTGCCCTCACCAAGTGAGACAAAGGCAGCACAGCCTAGGAAAATCTCACAGTCTGTGAGATTTAACACCATTTAAAGCTAAAGTACCTGGCTGCTGTTCCCCTGTAAAATTAAAAATCCAAAGGCTTTGACTCTGCTGAGTCTCCTGCTGCTGCCTAAACTTACACCAGTGCCCTCAGTCACCACAGTTTGGTTTCTGGAGATGCCCCAGAGTGTGTCATTCTAGTCAGTGTTTAGTACCAGTTCACAAAAGTAACACTTAAACCCTTTCAGGATTCACAGCCTGTGAATAAGGATTGAGACAGAGAGGGTATAAAAACCTAGAGGTACTGGCAGTGACCCAGAAGAGGAGAGGCATAGAAAGCTGTGGGGTTTATTTGCATCTCATTTCTTTTCTGAGTGCTGTGAAGCCCAGATTGCCCGAGCAATAGATTTGTCAAAACATTTGCATTCAGAGGGTGAAATTTTCTTCTCTGACAGCCCAGCTGACCTTCCAGAGCAGGGTTGTGCTATATCTGATATGAGTCATCCTCACAACACATTCCCACATGTCATTCTCATGAAGAGACTAAGGCAGCGTGGTGTAGATGAAATCATTAGCTGAGTACAAAACCAGTTGAAAACTGTCCAAAGGTTATGTATCAACTGCTTTGCTAAACTAGGAGAAAATTTCACGAGGGTGCTCAATTAATATTCTCACTAGTGACATAAGAGTAGAAGAAAGCATCTCTCTTAACAGTTGCAGGTGATGCTGTCTGTGCAGGGAAGGGTTGCAAGTGCTTTGGTACAGGTGATGACAAGATTCAGAAATTTAAGAAATGGTCTGAAATTCAGCACTTGTCATGGAGTCCAGGTCCTAAGTGTTGCATTTTAGAGAAATCAGATGCACCAGAATGAAACTGGGGAGTAAGTAGCCAAGCAGCAGAAAGGTGCCAGGAGTCTCTTCCGACCCCCGTGACTGTATGTGTCTCTTCTGCATCAGGACTTTGTTACCTAACTCGAGGCACGTTGAGCTAAAAAGAGAGAATGTACACTGGAATAAATAATGACAAGTGAATTGTTTTTTTTAGAATTAATGGATTATTAATATTCTGTCTGGTTTAATCATCTAATTAGAACTTGGCACTATAGGTGGGAAACCATTTGCAGGGACAGGGTTTATCTCCTCCTTGTGCCTCATCAGCTGACGAGAACTGAAGGGCTGCCACCCCAAGCGAAATGTGGGTAGGGATGGAGCTTTCGAGAGGGGCTGTATGGCGAGAGCCTCTGGAGAGGGGAGAGACTGGCAATATCCCAACGTTTCTGCCCTGCGTCGTGTCTGATTTGCGTGCGTCATTCCACCTCTGCGCGAGTGCAGCATGGTGAGAAAGGGGGCCTGGAAGTTTGTTGGGGTCCACATCAGAACAACACTCAATGACAAAGCCAGGGATTCCTTGTGTGTTAGACTGAGCATTCAGAGAAATGTAATTCTTAGTGTGACATTAGTGATAAATGATTACATTCTAGTCATCTTGGTGGTAGGCCCTGGTGCTTTTGCTATTATCTCTCAAAGGAGCCATTAAGTCTCTCAGATCAGTGTCATCTTACGGCTGGGGAAGGAGAAAATGTCATGTTCCAAGGAAAAGTTGAAGGAAATGGCCTTAAGGAAGACCAGGCAGCTCAGAAAGAGAGCAGCAGTTGACCTGCAGTGGGCCCAGAGGCCCAGCTGGAGCTGCCTGGGCAGCTCCCCCTCAAGGCAGACTTCTTTGGAGAGTTTGCTGTCTTGCTGCTCAAACCCACTGGTCTAACTCTGCCTTTTCCACCTTGGTGAGCTCCATCTGCAGCTCCCAGGGCCTTTCCCTTTTCCTAGTCCCCTCAGCTCTCCAGATATGGATAGGAAGGAAGCATCTCCTTCCTATTCCCTTGTCTCGGGCCCAGCGGTGAGTCGTTCCCTGTTCTTTGTTGCCTTATAAACCACCGAGAGACAGTGGAACCTCGTTTGGACCTGGATGCTACAGTGGTTTGACCTGCTGGGAGTATCTATCACAGCTGAAAAGAAATGCTGCAGGAAGTAGATGTTAAAAACAGAACAAACCAGGTTTTATTCTTTATTATCATGAGTGCTGAGGGCAGAAGCTGGACTGAACCCTCCTGACCTGACTCTGCACTCCAGAAGGTAACGGTGAAGGCCATCTTGCAAGTTTATCTTCTGTACTTAAGGAAACTTAGGCCTCACCTCGGATACTGTGTGCAGAAGGATCTGGAGGTGCTGGAGTGGGCCCAGAGGAGAGTGATGAGGCTGGAGAAGGGGCTGGAGGGAAAGTCTGATGAGGAGAGGTTGAGGGAGCTGGGGTTGTTCAGCCTGGAGAAGAGGAGGCTCAGGGGGGACCTCATCACTCTCGACACCTCCCTGAAAGGGAGTTGTAGGCAGGTGGGGGCTGGACCCAGGCAACTGATGACAGAACGAGAGGGCATGGCCTGAAGCTGCGCCAGGGGAGGGTTAGGTTGGATATCAGGAAGCTCTTCCTTACGGAAAGGGTCATCAGACACTGGAATGGCCTGCCGTGGGAGGTGGTGGAGTCACCACCCCTTGTGGTGTTTAAGGAAAGATTGGATGTGGCACTTAGTGACATGCTCTAGCTAGGTGGTGTGGTGTCAGGTCTTAGGCTGGACTTGATGATCTCAAAGATCTATTCCAGCCTCTATGATAATTCTGTGTAAACCAGAGGGCTCTGTTCCACTGCAGAGATGGAGTAAAAAGTAGCAGCAAATAGATAAAAGGAGGTGGGAATTCAAAAATCTTCTCTGAAATGGCACAGCCGTGTCCTTTCTTGTGCTTCATTACTTTAACTTCTGGGGTTGGTTTTAGAGGGGTTGGATTAGGTGATCTTTAGAGGTCTCTTCCAACCCAGTACATTCTGTCATTCTCTGAATACAGGTGAATGTTTCAGGAGAGAGTTCATCCCTCGTGTTAAATATGGACTTGGGTGGCAGGTCGGTTGGAATCGTTTAGCTTAAGCAGGGGAGAAGACCAAAGCCTGGTGAAATTAGTGGATGTAGTCCCATTAGCTTTGATGGGTGTTGATCAGTCTCAATAATGTGATCTATCGTTACTATCAACTGAAGTCAAGAACCTGATAACAGCTTCAGAGTACAGTTACAAGACACTTTGGGGGCTTTTTTTTACCCCTCTTCTCTAGTTACATCAAGTATATCAAGTTACCCAATGTGGGCTGTTTCTTACTCCACCTTATGAATGCTTTTATTTATGAGTGCAGAAAAAGGGTGAGATGTTGGCGCCTGCCGGTGGGATGGAATTATCCTCGATGACTGCTGGGGGCAGAAGTTCATGTCCAGATTTCCAGCTGGTCTCCTTGGGTGGCTGTCTCCATGAGAAGTTCTGCAGGACTTGCTAACATTAGTGGTATTTTTGGAGTCTGTTATGGTATTAGTGCTTCTATTCACGGATGTTATCCCTTTCCCCCAAAGACTCCAGAAACCCATCAGAAATAAGACATTTCATCCTCCAGTGTGTGACAAGCTCACGCTGCCTGCTGCTTTCAGTTACAGTCTGAGCTTGGCCTCACCTTGACCCTCTTCCTGGATAGGTAAAAAGGATTTTTGTTTCAAAACAAAATTGACAATTTATTATGTATCCAAACGAAAAGTAAGCCCCTTGCCAGTTTAATGTTGCTGTTTAAACAGCACGGGATTGCTCAAAGGCACCCAAACCTGAAATATTTACATGATGCAAGAAAGTTGGACACAGAGTCAGCTTACAAACTCACAGAAATTAAACTCCAGATTCTCTTACAGAAATTGGTTATAATCAGCTGCTGGGAAAAGAGTTTATACTTCAGTGAGGACCTTTTCCCCTCTTTTTCCTGCCAATGCCTCGTTGAGAGTTAGTAGTTGAGGTTTTTCCTTTTGACCTCTTTGTGACTGGATGTGCAAGAGGCAGGGAAGATAATTGGATTATTTTGATTTATTATTGATATTTTCTTCTCCTGTAAAGGAAAAACAAAGCAGCTTTTGGCATAACAAACCTTGAGGAAGTAAATTCCAAAATGCCTGTTTACATTTTTCTTCTGACACGTGTTTATGGTCATAGTACTTTGTTCAATTCTTCTGACTCAGAAGTGGGGGGAGAAGGGGCAAGACTGTACTAGGTTGGAAAGTGCAGGTCTCTGGATGTTTTACAGAGTACCAGGTTACATCAGTTGGCTCTACAAAACCATTCTCAGTGTTTTCCTTGAATAAGTCTCCTCTGGCAATGGTGTTTTTGCAGTGTCCAGATAAGGTTCCACAGGGGCTGTGGGCAGCACCTTACATCTTTCTGTGCTCTGGTGGCAAAGCGAGTGGGGTGACTTGTTCTCACAGGCAGTGTTTGTGCACGTAGAGAAACCACAGGTGATCTCGGACACAGTGTGTGAAGGCAGGGGGAGGAGTAGAGCCCAAAACTTAGCCTAAAACCACCTGCTGGGGCCATGTTTCCACTTGGAGGAATCGGAGCTGGTATGTGTGTGTGTCAGTGGTGGGAACCAGAGTGTGCTGAAGGCAGAGATTTCTGTGGTGGCAGGGACAGGAGGGCTCGGGCTGGTGCCTGGTGTTCCCGTTGCTCTTCTGGCATGGTGGTGGAGCAGCAGTCCCAGAGGGAGCAAGGGAAAGGCCTCTGCTTCTCCTGCAATGTGCGAGGATGGTCCCAACACCTGCGTGGTCAGAACTTGGCAACAGGGGACAGTGGGAGGATGGCAAAGAAGGTGCTGACTCAAGTCTCAAGGATTTCTTTAATTTTCTTTGCTGTGAGGGTGTCAGATCCTGTCCCAGGCTGCCCAGAGAGGTTGTGGAGTCTTCTGCTCTGGAGAGACTCCAAACCCACCTGGACACTGCGCTGCTGGGCCCCCTGCTCTGGGTGACCCTGCGGGATGGAGCAGGGGGGTGGCACCAGAGCATCTCCAGAGGTCCCTTCCAACCCCACCATGCTGGGATTCTGATTCTACCGTTGCTTTGCCACGGGGCTGTTTGCAATGGCTACACCATAGAGATCATCCCTTTTACCCCCATCCTTGGAAAGGACAAGACAGTTCATATTCATGTTCACCATAACTCCCAGTCCTGCTGTGAATATTAAATCACTTGGTCTCTGCTCTTGTTTAAAGCCATTCCCTGACTCAATGCTTTTCAGGACTGGTGCCTGCTAACCCCCACTGTGGGAAGGTCTCCACTGAAGTCTTATGCCTTTGAGCTCTGGTTGTGGCTTTTGCTGAACAGGCTGTGCAGGTGTGCTCAGTGCTTGCCACAACAAAACTCAGATACTGTCTGGGAGATCTCAAATGAACTACTCAATTTTTTAGATTCTTTGCCCAGGTAAGGAAATTTTGTTGTGTTTAATTTTTTAATTATTTGGTTTTTTTTCTTCAAGATGATTATAGATAATAAAGTAGGATGCAAGAGCCTTCATTAAAAATGCATTTTGTAGAATTGAAACTTAAGTGTCAGGTTTTTCTAGCCGTCTGTCAAATACTTGACAATTAAAATAGCGCTTTTTAAAAGTTTAATGAGACACAATAAGGACTAAATGCACAAGAAGCTTGCTCATTCTTAGGATGAAGCAGAAACATAACAAGTCCATTATATTTCCTTAGAAAAATGCCCCATTTGTAAAATATGCTATAATCTATTTTTAATTAAATTAGTATATGCAATTTATTACCTGAGCTATATTTATTAATATTTAATATTTAATTTCCAATTAATTATCTACGTGAAAGAGTGCTCAGCTGTGCCAAAGAGGCTCACTAAACAGCAAGCACCCTGTGCCAGATGAAGGAAATGTTTCTTCGGCAGGTAAACCCGGAGTGTGCAGCTGGCCTGGGCTTTAGGGGAATGATGGCAAAAAAAACCCCTATATATATCTCAGGTTTTAGGTGCAGTCACCTTCCTGCATGGAATTGCTTTAGGAGGTGAACGCCTGATGTTCACATATTCATAATATAATGATATTTCATCTCCAACATCAGGCTGTGTGACTGTAGGAGTGTCCCATGCGATCGAAGTCCAAACTCCCACGGTTGCATCTTCCATTCCTTTGGTGGGCAGTTTGCACCGTGTGTATGCTGTGGGAAATTTGTCTTTAGGTCTCCAAAATCGGGGCTTTCCTCCCTCTCCTACGTGTTTTGCTGAGCAGAGAAGCAGGGATGCATTGCTTCGGGATGTTGCCAGTCACAAGCAGGCATCACCCCATTGGTTACATCGGTGTCGTGTTTTCAAGGTTTTCATCATTATGACAGCTAGAGAGTGGTGGTTGTTTTATTGTGAGTGAGGTTGGTTTAGTATTTGTGAGTTTGGTTTGCCGTTTCAGTGGTGCCCAGGGACAGGTGGAGAGGATGGGGCCAGACTCTTGTCAGTGGTACCCAGGGAGAGGGCTGCACTGCTGGGCCCCCTGCTCTGGGTGACCCTGCTGGCTGGAGCAGGGGGGGTGGCACCAGCGCATCTCCAGAGGTCCCTTCCAACCCTCACCATTCTGTGACCCGTGAAACACATTGGAAGTCATTGCGCGCGACACCAGGACACAGCTGAGCTGCTGACACCGCACCATGACAAAGGGTGACTCTCAGGAACCCCAGATGCCAGTGAGGAAGGAGCTGTACCTGCGGCCACGTGGACACGCTCGGGGCGATGGCAGGTAGCGGTACCCGCTGCCAGGACTAATGACAAGCTGTTGTAACGCTGCTCCTGCGGCAGCGGGCAAAGATTAGGAGCCTGTCAGGAGGCATCACTGGTGGTTTGGGGAGTGCTTTCTGAAGTCAGTCTGAATTAATAAATAAAGACAAGCTTCCTCTTACAGCTCTTTTATGATGGGGATGGGTCTGCATGAAAATCAGCCAAAAAGGGAACAGGTTTGGATTATTAATGGTCACTTTTGTTTAACAAATGTTTTTTTGTACAACCACCTTGTGCATCCTGGGAAGGAAGGGTGTTCAATTATTAAACCAAGCATTAAATTATTTCTTTCTTTCATTTGTTTTCCCAAACTAAGCCAAAACTTACCGTTCCTAGGGTTTTTATTTTGTTTTTTATACTAACGGGTAGCATGCCCATGCTGATTAAAATACTGCAACTGTCTTCTGAGCTCTGTCACAACGGATTGCTTTTTTTCTTTCCCAGAAAGGTGCCTTGTTCAGGTAATCATATAGAATTTACACACACTTTTGGACAATCCCAGTTTAATTAATAGAAAACCATATTCTTGAAGAAAAACAACAACACCACCAAAACAAACAACAAAACAAAACCCCTGACAAACAAACCAACCACGCTGAAGTTTGGCTTAAACCAACAGAGGACCAGAAGTCTCTGCGAATTAACTGGGTAAATCAGAAAATATTCCATTATACTTCCACATCTCCCCATTGGTGCAGCTCTTGTAGAGTTATATATGGCTGCAAATAAGAGATCCATTTAGTCACCTTTGCAAAGAGCATGCTGCTGGAAAGTAATAAATGCCAAACTAAAGAAAGAAATAAAAGATTCTTCAGGAGAATCACCCAAGAGACCAACGTGGCCCCAGATGAGAAGGTAGTTGTGTTCAGAGATTGCTCAAATAAACAGGGAATATGGGCAAAAAGCTGGTTGTGTATGTACCATGATACATGGAGACAGGGCAGAGCTGCTGGTGTCTTCAGGAGAGGATGAGGAGACTTTGGGGTCTCTAGGAACTCACGGAATGGTGGGGGTTGGAAGGTCCCTCTGGAGATGCTCTGGTGCCACCCCCCTGCTCCAGCCAGCAGGGTCACCCAGAGCAGGGGGCCCAGCAGC
>JANHFX010002077.1:0-11441 GCA_027560015.1 Chloroceryle amazona
ACAGGGGACGCGTCGAACACCCCGTGGGGGGGGGGATGCCGGTCGAGAGTAAGTTTGCGACTGATTTATCGCACCCTCCGATGGCCACTGTCAGTGCCCAACCCATTTCGCACCTATACGTCACTATATATCTACTATAGTGACCTGCCCGGATCATCACGTGTGAGGGCAGATGCGGCGGGTTTTGCTGGTTATGTTCTATGGTCTGCCAGACCCGCTGCTTTTTGAATAACCAAATCCTCTCTCTCTTAGGCAGGACCCCATTTATACCCTAGTCGAGGGTGCTCTGTGGTCATTCTGATTGGTGGGGGGGACAAGCCCAAACAAAACATGGACAAGAGCAGACCCTGAGGCGCCAGTTAAGCATCAGGAGGTGCAGCTTAATGTGTCAAACTGCTCTGGCCAAGTCGCCAAATTGGTCCAGCACACCGTTTGCTTTATGTTTTGTCTGTTGGGGGTGGCTGCACCTGCCACAATCACTGACCTAAATTTAGGTATAATCATTATAAAAAGCCCCAAAACTAAATAAATCAAAACAAAAACCCAACACCTCTCACTGGCTTAGACAACGGAGATTCCCTAGGTACCTTCATCTGAATTGCTGAAGTTCCCTACACTCCAAAAGTTCTGTAAGTCTCTATCTATATTGGTAATAAATTTAACTCAGTAAAGAGTACAGCAAAACTAATGCTGAGGATCTGGCATGCACATTATAAGCATTTTGTAATGTTTTACTCTGACCTAGTTGTAGTGTGATTCTGTGTACTGAAAACTTGTCAGCAGTTGAAATGCCTTAACTTTTAGTGTCACTTCTTCTGACAATGTATAATCTGAGAAATGTCCATTATGTACAACCTGAGAACACTCCATGGAGTGCACTTTAGCACAGTGAGGAGAACTGAGCAATTTACTTAAAAAGTTAACAAACAAAAACCCCTTCCTGATCTGAACCATACTGCACAATGGATCTGTGCTTAGAGGTACCAATATGTGGCAAAGCTGATTATCTGACAACCTATCCTTTGCCTCATGTAATTTGAAATTGAGGATTTGTTTCCAAAGCAGTCCAATAAAAGCCAGCATGTTTGCAACTAATTTATTTAATACAAACTGACAGCATCACTTTCAACATAAAACCCAGCAGTCACTGCCACTTTCATTTAATATCAGTACTGGAAAATTGAAGCTGTACATTCATCAGTATTTTGGACATAAAGTGGGAGACCTATATTACATGTCTTTCTAAATTTCAGAGTATAAGCCCATATCCTCTGTTTTCCTAGCAGGGCATCCTAGCTCACCGAGACACAAGTTCTTTGGATGAAGGAAGAGTGTTTATCCCAGAATCTCCTGCTGAAATTGAATACTTTTTTTCAGAAAGGAAAACCAGACTCAGAAAATTAGAAATAAACAGTGAATTAAAACCAGGGAAAATAGAAAATTTGAGAGTCTGGTCTCCGTGCAACATACATAAGGATTTTGCTTTAAAGAGCCATGGAATAAGCTGATTCTATAGTATGAGGAATATACACTGGAAATCAACTTTTTGCCCTTCTAAAACTTCCTTCCTTAGCTTGCAGAATTAGTCTGTATAATCATTCAGTTTACATGGTATACTTGTGAAACTTGAAAATATGATCGGATATTTCAGTCTTTGTTTGCAAATCCTGCTACAGTGGCCACTCTCCTTGAAAATGGGAGAAGTGTTACTCAACCACCAAATGCTAAACAGCTGAATCCAGAACTTACAGAGGCAGAGCTAACCATGACCTTTTCACGGAAAACATAGAAATGATGCCTCTTCTTTGTGCCAGGTTCTCTCTTTTGCATTCCTCACCAGTGTACACTAGATATTATAAATGCATGCCTTACAGATTAGATTGCATAGTACAATCAAATGCAGGGAAACACAGCTTGTGAATCCTTAACTGGTGTAGACATCAAAATAGTTTCAATACTATAGTACCTTTTCATGTACTGAGTCACAGCACACTCAATAACAGAACAATTTAACTTTTTTTTTTTTTACAGATAAAGAACATTGCTGTAGGTACTCAGAATAATAATGATCTATATGATCCAGTTATATTTCTATCTGATAGTATATGGCCAAAATGCATGTAGCTATTTACAGCCATCTTGGCAAAATGCCCTATTTCAGGTCCCCTATTTATGCTGATGTGATAAAAGAATTATATGTGCTTTCTATCAGATAAATAACACACTAGACTCTGTTTGCTTTATAGAATATGTATTAAAAGAATGTGAGTACTTTCTCTAATACATTAGAGGAGAAAAACAATGCTTAACATTATATTTTCATGAAATCACAGAATACCAGGTTGGAAGGCGTCTCAAGGACCATCTTGATCAAATTTTCTTGGCAAAAGTATGGTCTAGACAAGGTGGCTCAGAACCCTGTTCAGCTGAATCTTAAGTGTCCAACACTACGAAATCTACCACTTTCCTGGGGAGATTATTCCAATGCTTGATTATTTTCATTGTGAAAATTTTCTTCTTGTGTCAAATTGAAATGTCCCCAGAGGTAACTTGTACATGTTATCTTCCATCCTTTCCATGTGACTCCTCGTAAAAAGGTAGTCTTCATCTTCTTTCTGTCCACCATTTAAATACTGGAGCATGGTCATAGAGGTTTCCCGTAAACCTTCTTTTCTCAAGGCTGAACAAACCATATTCTCTCAGCCTTTCCTCATATGTCAGGCTTCCCAGTCTTTTGATCATCTTTATGGCCTTTCTCTTGACCACCTCCAGCCTGTCCACAGCTTTTTTTGTTATAGTAGGAAACAAAACTGGACACAGTGTTCCAGGTGGAGCCTGAAAAGCACTGAATGGGATAATGACTCCTTTATCTATAATAGTGATGCCCCTTTTGATGCCACCCAGCATCCTGTTCACTTTTGTTGCTGCAGCATACTATTCACTCCTATTGAGCTTGTTGACCCCCAGGACCCCCAGGACCCTGTCACATAGGTACTTTCCAGGCAGGTAGATACCAGTCTGTGCTGCAGTCCTGGGTTATCATTTTACCGGTGAAAGACTTTATACTCGTCCTTGTTGATCTTCATAAGGTTCTTGTTAGATCACTCTTCCAGCCTATCCAGGTCTTTCTACAGGGTGGCTCTCGCTCTGTTCACTTCCCCACTCAGTTTGTTACCATCAGCAAACTTTATCAGAGTATACTTGATCTCAACATCCAGATCACATGTAGATATTACACTACTTCCATTATGAAAGTTTTTATTCACTATTGTTACAGTTAGTTTTGTTATAGAACCACTTAAGAAAGTGGAGTATGCTAGTCCTAGTATTTATCACCCACACTTTTATTTTTTCATTCTTTGTGGAAAACCAAGCTTTCATAAGGCTGATTTGAATATAGGGACAGCACTCTGCTGAAGGGAGTTAGCCAGAGATGTCAAATGCTTTTTTCTTATTTTAACATATACTGCAATTTCTTCACAAATGACTGCGGTCATCTATTGAGTCATATTCCCCTAAACTACAGACACTGTCATCAAGTGTGCAAAGGCAGAGTGAAGAAAATACCATCAACCAATAAAAAATCAAGAACATCATAGTCCATTCTGTTCTTCACCTCCCCTTCCAAACTCATAGCTTTGACTTGAATCTGAAAGCTATTTAGGAGAAAATGTTGATCATTTCCTCCTGGCAAATTTTTAGTGAGATTCATTACTTTTTGTGTGACAAGACACTTTTCAACTGTTTCTGAAGAGCTGATTAATATAATTGGAGATTTCACTCTTATAAGTGGCTGAGGAATTTTAAACTAGATTTATGTTGCTGCTTGAAGGCACTACTGTGAGCTTACTTCCTCTCTCTTCTTTATTGACCTACTTAAATTGAAATACTGAGAAAACAAGACTGTAATTCAACAATTCACATGTCACAGCATACGAATACACTGTGTTATGTCTTCGCAACTATACTAAAGTCTAAGGAGTTCAATAGCAGGGTATCAATATCATCAACCTTATAAATTATTTACCTGAGTCTGAAATATTTGGTTCTTGCACCAGATCTCATTGTGTGTTTATTCTTAAAAAAAGCCAAAAAACCCCAAACAATCAAAAAAAAAACCAAACCAAAAACAAAACACACCAACCAACCAATCAAAAACAAAACCACAAAACCCCAAAGAAACAAAATCCTACCAAACAGTATAAAATTAATCTATCTGAAGAAGAGATGAAAGCTAAAAGACATTTCTATAATTATGCCCTTTAAGGAATGGCATGTTTTATTTGTTCAAAATGTTTGTTTATCAGTATTTAGAGTTAGGCTTTAACTGAAAAAAATCTAGTATATGTTCTTCACAAAAACCATTAAAAAATAATTAGGGATATATGAAGATTCATAGTACTTCAGACCAATGGTCCCTTTAGCTTAATAGTGTCAACTGTGACTGCAAAAAGACGCTGCGGGAGTTGAATGAACAGATTCAGCACTGATCAATATGATCAAAGTTGCCGTCATCTTTATTCTAACACACACAGCTTATATATCTTTTCTATTTCAGTTCACAGGCTATGTTACATTGCTTTTGGTTAAAGCTACACAATCACCTTATTCATTATAAAGAAGTTATTATAAAGCAGTTGTTATATTCTTGCAGTTTCTTATCTTGTTCTAGCAGGCTTTAGCTTCTTGTGACTGCAAACAATTATACAGTCATGTCTCTGCTTTCCTACAACACTGCAGTCACGTTTCTGCTTGCCTCTCAGGACAGGTTATGCTAAGGCAATCCTAGATATATCAGGGCAATAGTGAGTCTGGATGGGCCACATGTCCGTTCTCCTCAAGGTACATTGCTACAAGACACCACAGAATAAACACAGGATGGTTATATAGTCTACTGTCTTGTCTTGTGACTACTTTCAGCATAGATTTTCTGATCATGCCATAGTTCGTTTGTTTATTAGCCAGAAATTGATCTTGCCTTCAACTGTTTCCAAGTTTCTCATATTTCAAATTTGAAATCTGTATCATTTTCTTGCATTTGTAATATTCTTTCCACAGACCTATGGCTTTGTATCTTTATAAAAATGATGACTCTGATGATGAATACTTTAATTCCTGTGTCTTGAATGAACCCCCTGCTAAAGTCTCATGTTCCAGATTTAAGATCGAAAATACCACTTTTTTTCCTACTACCATACTATTCTAGGTGTCTGTATCTGGGTGGCCACAATTTGATAGGATGAATCCCTGAATTACCTACTATAACTGCAGGCACAATGATTCTACTGATAATAATAATGATAGCTTAAGTGGCTTGAGTATTATTGGCATGGACAGAAAGTATTAGGTTGATTCTTTCCCCTTCTTGCAACCTTTCTTATGCAGTTTTCTAAAGTTTACAGAAATGTACATACGAATAAATTTAGGCTTCTTACTTATTACCACAAATGACACGTTACTGTAAAAATTTCAAGAAAAGACACCTAACTTACACTAGTGTTGACCTGGTTCTGTTGAAAAGAACCTAGTGTATTCTTTTCATTGTACCTTAAGTATTAAAAGGGTCTAAGGCCCGGCCTATATAATAATGGTAATGACTAAGTTATATCCTTTGCTAATCTTTCTTTAAACTATTTACACTGCTGTCATACTACAAAATCAAGACACGATCTATATTATGTAGTAATTTCGTGCACATACACTCTTGTATGTGGAACAGTGACTTACGCTGAATAAACAAAACCCAAAGCAACAACAAAACCAAACCAAACCAAGCCAAACCATATTGACTGTGTCTGAGAAAGTTGATGTTGTTGACTCCTGAAATATGTACCTATGTCCTGGGTTCAGATAGGGTAGGATTCACAAGAAACTGGGAGAGGGACACAGTCAGAGTAAACAATGAACCAGCCAATGGGATATTTGATACCATACTGACATCATGCCCATTATATAAGGGCAAGGGGCATTGGCCAGTGCTTTCTCTATCCCTTGCTTTATCTGTCATTTCACTATTATTATTGGAAGGAGATGCTAAAAAGACACAAACTGACACTGCTTTCAGAAATGACATAGTTTAGGCAGTCTGTTTTAGATTCCAATTCTTAAAGATGCTCAGGAAAGAAAAAAAAGAAAAACAAAAAAAACGTGATACTCTCTCAAATGAGCAAACCAGAATTTGAACTATTCGGACAATCTATCAGAGCTCTGATCATTGCCTCATGTTGGGCTCCAATAAATCTGTCATGGTTTAGGGTACGGATGGCCCCTTAGACCAATAAACATGCTCTCCCTTATTCCCTTTCTCCTCCCTTTTGGGGAGGGAGGGGGGTTAACAGAGAGCATCTGTTATTGGTCTAAGGGGCCGCCCTGACCCTAAACCGTGACAACTTGACAGAGAGTTTTGTATTTGACATAACTTGTAAAATTAACAGACATTTCTCTTTTTTGTTGTCTGATTTTGTCAGTAGGGTACTTTTACCTGTAGAAGGACTTCTGTCAATGTTTAAACACATGGTAGGTAGAGATACTAATAACTTGATCTGACTGTGGTAGTTTCTTTAGGAATACGTAGAGATTAAACACTGCTGTTAAATTGTGCAAACTGAAGCTGGGAAAGTGTCAGGATTATGGTTCCGAGAACTGTGATTTTGAGGCAAGTACCTCATTCATCTTCCCTTACTGTGTATTGCTGCAAATCACATGCATTAGTGCATTTAAGCTGAATTCCTTTCAGATGAAATAAACTGTGAACTCCATTCCAGCCTGAATCAGGACATTGCGGCAGATCTTGTGACTTGTTCTTTGGACAGCTTTGAACCAAATGTTCAGGCCTGAGAGCAGACAAAACCTAGTTCAAAATAAAACCCCTAACTATACACACTATAGATGTGGGGATCCTATATCAAACTTGTGTGATCCGTTTCTATTTTACAGAGTTAATTGTTAATGTAAACACAGGCTGAGAATACGTCTTCCAGTCAAGGAGGATATAGTCCTCCCTGTATTCATGTCCTCATTTACCTGCTCTTATCTACCATGGTTATATTTCTTTGTTACAGCTGACAAATTTTTGGAGATTTACACTACTTCTTAGTATTTCAACTGTTCCTTATTGTTCCTCTGAGGTGACATTAAGCCCTATCATAATAAATATCAATAAATAACCAATATTAGTGTTAACAGGAGAAGATAGAGTACTAAGTAAGTATTTGAGCAATTACCAATCCCCAATCCTGCATGTGTTGAGCAGCTAAAAGTTCCATACTTGGAAAAAATTTATACTGAACTGAAAAAAAGCTGCCAACATAATTAAAATTTTGGGGAACTTACATACACTGGATTAAAGTTACAATAATTGGATAATTGCCAAAAAAAATGTTTTACTTATCTAAAGTTGTCCAGAGGATATTGTTTATTGTATCATTTTCAATGTTACAGGATTCATAACACATATCAGAGTAGAAGTTCAAGATATATTATAAAATCTTCTATTAAAATCCAAACTTCTAATGTTAGACATTTTTAGCAGCTGCATATTTCAAAGAAAAACAAACATTTTCAAAAACATTTACTTCTGGGTTGCTGAAATCTACCTAAGATTGCACACTGCATAGCACAAAATTACTTTTTTTTGCATTACATTTTTTTTGCATACAATGATAAAGTTTTCATCAACTAGCTTGAAACTTGTATATTTAAATAGATTTTTCACATAAGTAGTTCTTTTTTTTCTCTTGCTTGTTTCACAGTGCAAAGTAAGCATTAGAGACTGAAAATAAGTATTTCTGCTAGTACACAAAGACTGAGAATCTATAATTTAAATTTCACTTAAACAAAAAAGTTCTTTCAGAGGTCTAACTACTAAGGTTATTTATTGATTTGCTTTACTAATTCAGAGGAATAATAATGAATCTTGCCTTTCTCACTCTCCCTCATTCTCTTTATAATTGTCACCTTAATTTAACAAGATGCTATGCTATTAGAATTTAATTAAGCATCTCAACAATGCCATCTGTTGAGTTTAAAACTAAATTATTTAGAGCTCTTACTGCTCACAACAGAGAAGAATTATTCTTGGCAAATTCTTTCAAGGAAAAGTGAAAACTAATAAACAAATTCAATTCAGTCAGCTTCAATAATTTAGCAGTACTGAAAAAGGATATATTAAAATTTGTATTTTTTAGATTATCTGAATCAGAGATGATTATATGCATAACTAGTGCCCAGACTGCCTCTTCTTGTTACTATTACCTTCCTACAGAATGACATCCATCATATCTTCCACTTAGAGCAGAATACAATTACATGTCTATTCTCCATATTCCAGAAGGGCTGCACATCAGATGTTTTTACTGTCAAAATATTGAGCAGGTGCTAAAGCTTACAGGTAAAATGAATACTGACACCACATGGGAATGTCTGGATGCCTTCAGAGAAGATACCCTAAAATGCAGACAAATGACAGAAACTGGTTGAGAAATACAAACTTTCACTGAACAAAGTTTAATTAGGATATAATGAGCAACTGCAGTGATGGTAAGTAGCCTGTATTCACCAGTGGGGAGCTTTTTGCTGACATCAGTTAAGAAAGAGCCGACTTGCATACACGAAGTATAGAATTTACTCTATAAAAGCATATTTGAAACACAGTGCTCATATTCCTGCTATTGAAATAAGTCCAAAATATTAGGAGTATGGTACAAACCTAACTCAGTCAGACTTCTAAAAGGTATCTGTCATTTGTTTTTGTTTGGTTTTGTTTTCATAAGCACCCTCAAAAAACAACAAATGCATTAAAAATCAAAATTGTTGTATTTTAGTATATGATAGAAAAAGTAACTTTAAAAAGTAAACTCAGAGGACACCAAGAATACACTAAAAAGGATCTTTTGTGTTCTTGCAGGCTCATCCTTTGCTCCTAGCTTGATTTCAGCCTGGAAACTGTTTCTTTGAAATTATGTTGGGTTTTAGGTAGTTCCTTCTGGTTCCTTGGAATTCTTTCATTCTCACACTTTGAACTTTACTTGCAATAGTATTTAAATCTTTGTTGGGCTGCTCACCCAGAAGATTTCTTGTCTGTTGCCTTTTTAGAGCAATACGATATGCATAGTGACATATAAATAAAACACCACACACTGCAAAAATTAAAGTGACTGTTGCATGATAAAGTGTTTTCCTTCTCCTCTCCCCTTGTCCCCATGCAATTACATTAAATTGAGAAAGCCAAAATGGGCTTGCAAACAGGAACTATATAGTTAGCACAGCAGCTCTTTGCTGTTAGGACAGATAGGTTTCTGTCTCTCCTCCTTCCTGATTAAGGGGGACCTACACCTTCAAGCCCTTTCTTCATGGGGATCTCCTATGTAATCGTGAAGTGTTTACTTAAGTGTTCCTAGGAATGACAGCAAGTGTAGTCAGAGAAAAGGGGTTTGGCAGTCAGCTTGTCAGGGCATGGATCCTGAAGGCACTGCTTGAGATGTAATGGGATTGCCAAGGTTGGAACAACCCCAGTGGTAATTTATCATAGGACACAGTCCTGGGTGGCATTGACCAGTGATCTGCAGGGGCAGATCAGAAGGCTTTACCCTGCTGAGTCCTGTGAGAGAACATGGTTTCCCAATCCTTTGTTTCAGAGAATGCCGGGCGCCTCCCAGGGAATGGGCTGGGAAGGTTATGACCCCCACCCCCATGAGAGTAAACCCCATCTAGACAATGAGTTAGTCAGTGAAGGGGCTGCAGAAAGGGCTGAATAGTCTGCAAAATATCAGGCTGGGGTTGAACAGAAAAGATTTATGAGTTCTATTATAGAACCTGAAAGTACAACAGCCTCAGCCCTGCTTTGCTAGAGAAAGAGAGCTAAGGTGGTGCTTGAATCAGCATAATAGCACTGAGGCTCCCTCTTTTCCACTGAGAAAGCAGTGTTACCGAAAACTCACTTTGTCTGACTGTACACAAAGACACAGGATGCATGACTGCAGAGCTGTGATGAGTCCAGGTCCTTCAAAAAGGACAGGTTAAGAAGGGGAGGACAGGAGTTGTATTCTGAACTCAGGGGAGACTCGAATACACAGAGGTCTGCTTGGGAATGACTAGTTAATGAGCTATGAGCTTTCTAGGTCAGAGTAAGAAGGGAGAAAAAGGGAGTGATGTCGTAGTCAGGTGGCTGAAGATAATATAGAAAAGCATCAAGATTACAGGGATGAGTTTGAAGGGAGGACTTTAACCATACCAGTATTTCCTGAAGTATACAAACAAGCAATTTAGGAGGTTTTTGGAAAGCACTGAAGACTGAATGGAAAATAGGTTTGCAGGACTCAAGGTTTATGTGAGCCAAGAGTATTCCCTTGTAACAGTGAAACATCCTGAGCTGTATTACTAAAAGCGTAGCTAGCAGGTGAAGGGAAGACATCCCTCTCGTTTTTTCTGTACACATGAGAAATGTCTGGAACACTATCCAGTTTTGGGATCCACAGAAGGAAGACATTGAAATAACTGTAATGAGTCCAGCAGAGGGCTATCAAGATGTGTAGGGTACTGGAGTGCATGGCCTAGGAGGAGAGGCTGATGGAGGTGGATTTGTTCATGAGCAGATTGTGTTGCTGTTGTCATCTACCCAGGGAGAGGATACAAAGCAAGTGGAGACAAACACCACCAAAATATTCAGTGATAGGACAAGAGGAAAAAGCACAAAATGAAACACAGAAGGTTCAGATAATATGCTAACAAAGAGTCTTTGCAATAATAGTGATCAAACACTTGAACAGGCTGCCTGGAGAGGCTGTGAAGTCTTAATCCCTTGAGATGTTAAAAGGTTGACAGGACAAGTGCCTAAACAGCAGCATTTGAAATACACCCTGCTTTTAGTGGGGTTTGGACAGACGGTCTCTAAAGCTCCTTTCCAGCTGGAACTATTTTATGATTCTGTTCTCCTTTAAAGAGCAAGTGAGAGTTGGGTGAGCCTTTCCAAACAGGGGAGGCTTCTTCTTTCTATGGGGAGCAACCTGAAGAGGAGGTTCAAGAAGAGTCAACAGTCTGGAGCAGACAGAATTAGCAGACATACAACAAATAAGGTTACTACCTGCATCCCAAACAGAGATGCTGAGATGATTAACAAACTGACAGACAGGAATCAGTGGTGTTAGAAGAAAAAACTTCCTAGGGCCAAAAGACAATTTTTAGAATTGGTTGCCAGCCAGGGAGTGACTCTTAATTCACATCAAGCCTAGAAGCAAGAACCTACCAGAAAGGACCCTGAAGGTAGGGGAGGGTCTCACTAATGTTAAGCTAGTAACTTGGAATTGTTTTCTCATAATTAATTATATAGGTGTAACTTATAAAATATTATATTTGTTATAATAAAATAAAGTCTATATATAGTACAATATTTTAACTTTGTGTTGTTTGGGAATTTTTTTCTTCTTTTCCTTTTCTTTTACACC
>JANHFX010002078.1:4367-54481 GCA_027560015.1 Chloroceryle amazona
CTCCTGGATAATAAAGAAAATATTTCAGAGTCACTTTTGAGACTGAAGGTGCTTGTATTTGATAGCTTATAGAAAATAGTGTTGTGAGATGGGTTCAGTCAGTGTGGGTGAAAGTCATTTTGATAGTAGAGAGTATTATCAAAGGTCATCCCTTTGTTGGTCCCTCTGCTTGCTTACATAGTTGCAGTTCATTAATAGTTATCTAGAAACATTAAAAGTGTGACACAACTAGCTAATTGTAAATAATTTAGTTTTCTAATGTACTTATAATGTATTGAGCATATTGTCAGTTCTAGCAACACTTCAGTGGCTTTCTCCATTGCTGGTTCACTTGACAGGAATGATCAAGTTTTACAGGGAAACTGATGATCTAGCAGGGGAGATGAAGCCTACTAAATTCCTCCTGGGAGAGCTGTCAGGAAGTGCTTTTCTTGCAGGCCAGTCTCAGAGCACAGGCACGGTAGCCAGTCAACTAGTTGTGGATCAGCCACTGAGGAAGAAGATGCTGCTTTCAAACCTGCTTGGAGCTTCCTTGATTGTCAGACCTATACTGGAAGACTGTGTCTGCCCCACAGGCAGGGGATGGAAACAGTCCTTTTGTGCAGCAGGCAGTCCAAGCAGGTCTGCATCAGCACAAAAGACTTCTAGCACACATCTAGCAGTAGCACTCCACATGAGGCCATTCTTTTGCGTGGTTGGAAAGCACGGCATTGTGCACTAGCTCCTCTTATAAAGCAAAGCCAGCATTTTCTTGCTATTTCAGTATCTCCCATTTAATTTTCTGGACAGGTTCTAGAAATAGCACGTGGTTTTAATACAGGTGTAATTCAGGCTAGGCAACCAAGATAGAGCAAGGAAAGACCATTAGAGCAATGACCTCTGAATGGCAGAGACAATCTACATCCTCCCTTCTTCCTTCCTGTCTTGCACTTGCTAAACTACCCTTCTTCAGTCTGAGCTGGAAACTCCTGCAGAGCTGCATGGATTTGTATGGCTGACCCAGGCTTTGCAATCCCTCACAGGATTTTGGGACTTCAGTAGTAGTTAACGTGGTATTCTGTCTGAAATCCTCTGCTCTGCATTGATGGGTCAACAAAGGGATGACTCTTTTGTATCTACACATAGAATTGCTGTATTTCACACTGGAGTGCAGGTTCCTCGGGAGGCTGGTCTTGGGCAATACCCTCCGTCTTTTCTTTCTTAAATACTTTGGGTGGCAAGAATTCAGCTCTGTGGCTTTTTCCTTCATTTGCACCTAAGAGCTTGTATTAGTAGCTGTCCACTAAAGGTCTGTAAATAAACTTGATGAATATGGTCAAAAGAGTTTACTCTGAGTAAGTCAATCAGGCAGGAGTGAAGAGGTGCTGGTTTCTAGCCCAGCTGCACTACTTATGCTAGCAGATGGGTCTCTTGAGCACATCCAGAGACCAAAGAGAGTAATCCTATCCCAGGAAGGCTGTCAGTCAGGTACAGTTTTGTCAGTGTCTTCAGTTAGTATATTAAATATAGTTCCCTCCCCCCTTTTTTTTTTTTGTCAAACAAAACAACTTACCCATTTATTTTAAAGGCAGTTATGTGCCGCTGCCTGCTTTGGAGGCCAGTGTCATCACTTTCATAGGTGATACAAACACTAAGGGCAGCACAACATCTGGATCTGTTCATCTTCCCTGCTTGGAATTCTGGAATAAATGATGTGTGTACTACCTTAACTGTAATGATTAGAGAGCATGTTGTTGTGTGACTCATGTTGTTCACTGCTGTTGCCATGGCTGTTGTAGCTACCTTGTGAGACGTTTATATGGATATTTTTTGTAGAATTGAAGTGATGATGCTAACAGGTGTTTGGGATCTTTGTTTTCATTGTGAGTTCTGTTTAAAGGCAATGGTTTAAAAAAGATACCGTCTGTGGAAATTGTTCCAGTTTATAGGAAATGTTGCTTAATACTTAGGGAAATGTTGCTGTTCTTATCATGAAACAAGGAAATCTCTTTAGCTGTAGGCACTGCCTTCATAAAGTGCCATCATTTTCTTGCTCAGTCATAAGAATCTAATGTGAATTCTGGTTGTCATTTTCATGATGATGATGATTGTTTACTGGGCAGACTCAGTTTTTATTTCCAGTACAAATAACATTGATCAGGCAGGGATAAATTTAAAAGATCTTCAGCTCTGTTAGAAGTGATGAGTGTTTGTCTTCCTTTGTCTTTCATTGAAAAACTGACAACCAGACAGAAAACTTGTAATATTTACAGTTTGTTCTTTGATGTATGTGTCTATGTTCAGAAGCAGTACGTAAGAAAGCGATCTTTTAATTTGCAAACTAATTGTGTATTGTTGCTTCACTTTGTAGAGTGCTCATCTGGCTATGATCGATACTCTGATGATGGCCTATACTGTAGAGATGGTCAGCGTTGAGAAAGTGATTGCGTGCACTCAGCAGTATTCATCCTTCTTCCAAGCTACAGATTTGCCCTATGACATTGAGGATGCTGTCATGTACTGGATAAACAAGGTATGAGTGCTAGAAAAGCAGGCTGTCATTTTCTTTATAGTCTGTGTAACTGGATTAGAGATGAATGAGTACGGTCTGCATGTGTGTAGGTATATCAAGACCGTGTCTGGTACAGATTGTTCCTTCATCTGCTCTGTATGGATAATAAAAAGCAAAGTTTGCAGAAGTAAGTTAATCATGTTTTCTGAACCAAGTAAATGGGATGTCTAACTAAAATACTCTAATAAACATTACATATGGCATCTTAGCAGTCACTGTCATGTTGAGGTGCTATGACAGCTACTCAAGCATCTCTTTTTAGCTCTTTAAGGGTTGTAACCGTGTAATTTATCATGTAAATCCAAGGAGCTCTGTATTTGAACTCATCTTGCTTGAAGTGATCTACCTTCACTGCATAATCAAATAACAAGGATACACTGTTAATCAAATGTGATCAAGCATAATAAGGGGCAAGTCATTTATACAATGTAAAGCTAAGAACTAGTGACCCCAGACAACATCTGAGACTGACATTTGCTTCAGGGCTATAGTCTGAAATACTTGTTTAATCTTTTCAGCTAACATGATGGTAGTGATTTATAGACCTTTTGGAAACTTAGAATTTCTATGACTTGTTTCTTAGAACAGACCACTGTATAAACTGTTTCATCCCTAGGTAAATGAACATTTGAAAGACATAATGGAACAAGAACAAAAACTAAAAGAGCATCACAGCACAGAATCTGCAGGAGGTCAAAAGGTAAGTGTAAGAGTTAAAATATTTTAAACAAGAATAAGTATTTACCTGTAAACAAAAACTATGTTCATATAGCATGTATAGGTAAATATACATCTGCAGACATTGAACTTTTAACAGCCTGTTACAGAAACCTAACATTTACTATGGTCATTCTGTTGTTACTGTTTTCATTTCCATGAAAATATTTTTAAAATTTTTAAACACTGACAGAGTTGCAATTTTCCCATTTGTCCTTTTTGACAAATAAATCTTTGATATCAGTTATGTTAGTCCTAAGGAATTTATTAAGATCAATGCTTTCAAATGAATTAAAGCTGTAGTCAGATCCAGTATGAAAAAGACCACCACATTTTTGGGCTTTTTTTAATGTTTTGGGTGTTTTTTTTTTCCATTGATCTCAGAAAACTGTATGTGGCATCATGGGGAGCATTGCTCTGGCCATGATCCAAAGTACTGGTTGATTACAGGTTTTATTACACATACAATAAAAAAAGATTATGTTTGATTTCCTTTCCAAACAAGATTTTTTGTTTTCCTTTTGTTCGTGAAGCTCGGTTATTTAAGTAGCATTATTCTCATCAAAATATGGAAGGATAGCATACAGAGTACATAAAATTTCTTGCTTGAGAGTGAGACCATTTATCCTATTTTGATACCATTATTATTGAGGAATTTGTAATCATTTTGAACACTCGGGTATTATTCCTGCAATTGAATGCAGAACAGACTTCCTAGCTGCTGCCAGGCTGTAATCCTAGTTTCATGGAAGGAGCTATCTTCTTTTCATTGCTGCTCTGAAGGAGTTGTGGGTTACCTGGTCAGGTTTGAAGTTAAGCTGCAAAAAGCATAAATACAATCAATGGCCTTGCCCTTGTGGTTCCCTTTTAAATATTAGGAATGATGAAGGTTGATTAGTAAGTAAGTTTGTGACTCAGCAAAAGAAAATGGTATTTTTTGCAATAATAGTGTAACCCTGATGCATATATCCTGATACGGAAAATTTAATCTGTATTCAATACTGATAATGGCATAAAAGTCTGGAGAATAAGATGTCCTTGACACGTTCATTTCTCAAATAAATATTTTCTCAGATAAAACAAAGTAAATGAGGTGCAGGGAGATAACCCATGGTCTTCTGTCCTCCAGTGATTTTTCTTTTTTCTGAAAGCAATAGTAGGAAGTTTTATGTTTATTAGGTCACTTTGAAAGATGAAAATAACTTTTAAAATCTGAAAGGCGTAAGAATCTGATTATGGTAAACAAAGATAAAACAAAGAGACCATTATTATCAGAGCAATGCCATAAATTTAGCTGTATTTGTAAAAATTCAGTAATGTTTATTTTCACTTATAGTTTGCATTTTATATTAGGAATAGCAAGATAGAATTTTTAGTTGCTAATTTATCTTTAATATCAGCATTCTTGATTCAACCATTGAGAGACTTGTATAGTCTGTAACTTTGATCCTGTAAATGAACCCATTGGAATAAAACATTTACATAAAGAAATATATTTATGGCATTTTTCATATGAATTGTGAATCTATAGCACAATCAGCCCTGTTCTGTTGGCTAATTTACGCGTGTATTGGCAAAACAGCAAATAGTTGCAATATCATGGAAAAATTTATAATTAAGGCCTTCTGTCCCCTGAAATTTCTATATTACCTCAGGTATGTGTTAAGATATTTGCCTCGGTGTGGGATTTAGCTGCATAAATGACATTGTCAAGTAATGTATTGTATGCTAGGTGCTTGTATTAGCAGAGCGTCATTAGCTAAAATACCAGTAAAAAACCTCAGTCTCCACTTGACCCCTAGATGTCCCTTCTGACAGATGGCTTATTGAATGTTATGGTTCTAAAACAAAATAAAAAACAAACCCAAACAAACAAAACCCCCCAAACACCAAAAAACCCACCAAAATAACCCAACCCAAACCAAATAAATAAACCCTATCACGAAAATCCCCCAGACAACAACAACAAACCCTCCACAAAATGCAGAACAACAACAACAAAAAAAACTCTTAGAAGCTTTTGAAGCCATCCTTCATATTTACGTGCATGAGAAAAATGCAGATAAAATCACTTGGTTAATGAGTAAGAGTATTATTTGTAGATTAAAATTTCAGTGAATACAATGACGAAATGGAATCTGCTTCTAGGAAATCAGTCTAGAATATGAAATATTAAATCAACACTCTTCTGAAGTATTTAAGGAATCTGAGTTACTGATCTTTTTGCATGCAAGAGGACAGCAACATATTTTCAACTCAGATTATTTAACTGCAGGTTTTCTTTGAGACACACTGGTCTATTCAACTGATAGCCATTTGTTTTGTCATACACCTCACTATATTCCCCAAATTTCTGCTTGCTTTTGCTAAGCAAAGGGTGATTGCACATGTATGAGCATCTGAGATTTAGAAACACGCTAAACACTGTAACAAAAAACCATTATTTCTTAACTGCAGATGCTAATGAGTGCTGGCATGCCAAAGAAAACTATCATGCAGATCCATTGTATGGATCGATTGCATCAAAGCAAGTTAGTTAGAGCTCTAAGAGAACTTTCTATGAAATTACGATGCAGCTCCTGTCAAGAATGTCCTAATATTTACTCGCAGATACCCTTGCCTTGTCTCCATATTGCATCAGTCCATGCAGTCCCCTTGTGACAGCACAGAATCAGTGATACTTTCTGGCATTGACCCCACCTCAAATATCTCAGCAAACCTGTGAAATAACTGTAGTTAAATTTTTACACTACATTTGGGTATTGCTGAAAAAAGTATAGAGTTTTTTTTATCTGAATAATAATTATTGTAGTTTTCTTATTATTATATTTCTATTTCATGTTCCCCTTGTTTCGCTATTGGTATTAGGACAATTTTTTAAGTTAAAAAAGGCAGAGGGGGGATTGAATTTTACGTTTGTATTAAATAAAGCAATAGTATTACATGGTTTTCCATTTTTATTGAAAAATCAAATTATACTACTTTATATTTCCTAAGTATAGCATTTTCTATGCTTGTATTACAGTTCTAGCTTAATTCTCTGTCTCTGAATTCACTTGGTTTATTTTCTCTCTTTAGTGTTTTTAAACTCTTAACTGCTGCTTCCATTTGTATTTTAAAACTTAGCATGAAGTTTAATGAACCAGAATGTTTCATTGTACTTCTCTGTCTTCCACCTGCCTTTTCAAGTTGGGGCTCTGTTTTGTAATTCAGGTTCTCCATGTTACCAACACAACCACTCAAAAGGTGATAATTCCATTCTGAATTTAAGAAACATTTGCAGTATCCCTCCTGCTCTTACCAAACACCTTGGATATTTAAGTTTCAGAATTTTAAAGATGTGGTCAGATTTTGAACCTGAACTAAATTTAAATTAAGAACACCTTTTATGCTGACTTAGAGATGGCCAAACAAACTTGCAAAGAATAGATCATTCTAGCAATAATTACAGAAAGCTTCTTTAGTTTTAATTTCTGGCCAAGAAGCAGGAAAGTTATATACCTAAAACATGAAGCAAAGTTAATGACTAGGCTTTTAAATTATTTTATGAATTTATCACAGTAGGAAATGATAAATGTATCACTTCTGAAAAGTAATTTCAGCATAATCCTCAAGCTTGCCAAATTAACAATTTACCATGTTGTTGCAAATCTGCATTAAACATTTTTGCAATAAATAGGAAATCTCTATGTTTCTAAAAATAGTGTCATATACACAGATTGATAAATGATCCAACTGATAAGATAGACCTGTTTTCTATTTCTGGATAGATAAAAGCAGATAAACAGATGATAAGATTGCTTTTATTTTCCTTCACTTTCTTCTGCTGCTCGCTTCCCGTAGAAGATAAGAGAGGAAGGAATGTGTATGATTTTTAGTTCCAGGTAGTCCTCTGTGGATCTTGATCAGACGGTGATCTGTGGTAACCTCGTCTTCTTCTGGTAGAGTCTCTGCATCTTCTTTCAGAATTGGGATTTCAAGTTATGTAGTGAATAGCTTTGGTTTTCAGGCTTCCATTGCCTAGTATGTAGTGAATGTATGGCTGCACTGGTTAAACTACTGGTTTTCGGTTAAACTACTATTTTTAATGTAATTGAAGCTTTCTCAAAAACTTGTTCTTTTTCCATCTGCTTTTGTGATTTTGACTGAATCAACCTTAACAGATTTAGGTCAAATCAATGCAAATTGTATGAGAGAAACAAATGGAAGAGCATCCATGCAAAGACCTGAATTCTTTAAAATCAGTTTAATCAGTGCAACTTCTTGTGTGAAGGTAAAACACTAACACCATAGTTCCACTTCCAATTTAATGTGTCATAAATCCACACTGCTAGCAAAAGCTAACCTGTCAAGAAGAAAAGCTTGCTGCAGGATCAGTTTCTTGATCCAACTAATGCACAGCTGCATGAACACAAATGATGATGATGCAGGGAAGACAGTAAGAACAAGGATTTAATGAAGGGCATGACTATCATCTTTTGGCTTCATAGAATGAACTTATACTGAGTTAAATTTATTCTAGTCATGTTTAAAACTTTCTGTTAGGAGAGATTAAGCAACCTTGTAAAACAGTCCCTCATGTTGAGGGCTTACAGTTTTGTTCTTCTGGTTTTGTTTTGGGTGATTTCTGTTTCTTTTTTAGAAACGTTGGGTCAGTCAGGATTCTCTACACAGTTTAGTCTACAGTGACTGATTTTTAATAAATTTCACAGGGAAAAAAGTTTATTACTGTTGATATCAAGTTCCAGTTCAACAGCTGTTGAATTCTTATTGCGTTGTCCCAAAGTTTTCAGCTTTACTTTATCTTGCACCATCTTTTGTCTCAACTATATTTTTCAACCAAGTGGATAAATAAAAATATCTTTTGGATTTCTAGTTTTGAGCTCAGTTTGCACTGTCACAGAGGGCTAGTCTTTGGAATAGAAACAAAAGTGTGCTTTTTCTCAAGAGTAGTTCTTCAACCTCTCATTAAATAGATACTGATGGACCTTTTGAGTCCAAGTCTGAAATACCCTTCTTCTTAATAAATCAAAGAGGAATGTTCCTATCAGTGTTAAGTAGAATGATAGGCAGCCCAGGTCCGATCTCAGTCCATTTACTGAAAACCTTGCTTTGCGGTATGACTTAAAATTCCTGATTGCCATTGAAAATGAACATAAATTCTTTTCAATTCCACTTCTACATACATTTACTATATTTCAGTGAGGTGAAGAGAAACTGAACCCTATGGAAAGTGCTTTAGTTGGGTGTAACTGAAATGTCTAGAGCCACCCATGAATGTGCATCTCCTAGTTCATTTCTTTGAAGTGGTTTTGGAATTCTCCACTGTAACAGTCCAGTTAAATGGAAGACAAGAATGTTGAGAATAGTCTTGTTATTAGTGCACCCCCTTTTGTATAAAATAGCTTTTTTACATAAAAGCTTTATTTCCTTACTGTAGTTTCTGTAAGGGTTTTATAGAGACACAGTATTTTAACAACTATGTGAAATAATAAGCTTCTGTAGCAGTTTTTTTTCATAGCTTTAAAACTACCTTTTCACGATTTCTAGAAATATTTATCTTCATTTAAAAAAAAAATTAAATTCTCACCTGTACTTTTGTAATTAGTTTGAATTTTTATTTAATTTCTAGATTGAAGTCAATGCAGGGGTGAAATTTTCTATGTGTATTTATAATACTGCTACACAATGTTTTTTTCTTAATAGTAGAAGTATTATGCCAGACTAGTGTAGAGAGTTAAGAAAAAGTCATTGACTTTAGTGTCCTTAGGATTAAGCTTTTAGGTAAAATTTTATATTTGTTAAACTTTTCCTTTATAATTTGATGTTGTATTTTTTTAATCATGTGAGTTGAGAGTTCTATGTATCAGTTCTGATCATAGAGGGGTTGGACTTGAAGATGTCTACGGTCCCTTCCAACCCCTAACACCTGTGATACCTGTGATTTCTCTTCCAGTAGCCAAAACTCCATCTACATTTCAGGTCATTGCGCATCATGCAGCTGAAGCTGATGTGACTTGTCATTGCAAAAACATAACTGCCCCATCTCTTGTTCTGAAAACTGTCGTATAATTGTTTAAAAATATTGTTAAATATTGTAAACATGACTGTTTGGCTTGAAGTAACTAATAGAAAATTCACTGCAATTAGTTGTACTGAACTTACAGTGTGTTTATACCTTTTTTTCATTGCTTTAGCTTCCCTGCTTCCCCATATGTGCTGTTGGAGTTCATTTTGATACTTGTGATATCATGACTTCAAGTCTCAAATGAATTCTTCAGTCAGATTGCATATGTAGAGTACAATTAGATATGTGGAAAGCATTAAATAAAACTACATTGATCTGACAATCTTCTCTCTTCATGTGGGAAAATGATAATGTTGATCTACTGCAGACATATTTCTCCAGTGTTAATTCTGCTAATTAGCTCAATATGCAGAGGTTACAGTGTGCTAATGCTTACTCTTAAATTACAATTCACTGTTATATAAAACTGAGAATGTTAAAAAATTGCTTTGTAAAAGTAATTTATGAAATCTGATAAATTGTTCCTTTTTTCCTTTGCTTTTTGCTTTTATTCTTTTTTTTTTTTCCTACTGCTTCCTCTGAAGTCTCCTACCAAATGGTTTTGGAAACTGGTTCCTGTAAGTTTGCCCAACTGCTTCACTTCAATCAAATAGCTTATTTTGGGAATGGCTTTGTACATGTCATGCTGGTCTATTCATTCATTTCCTTTATCTCTACAAGATAACTATATGAGATTTCTCTGCAAAGGTGTGCATGCTATAGAAGCTTATTTTGCAAGGTAACCTGTGCAAAATAAACGTAAGCTATGATGCTGGACAAGGAATTATTTTTCTAGCAGGCAAGTTCACTATGGGTTGGTATATGGTATATGACCATGCTACTACCTACTAATGTCAAATTTTTTTTTACAAACCACTTTTTCATAAGATTTCAGTAAACATGTGCTATTTGATACAGACTCTCTTTAAAAAAGAGACTTGAAGAAAGTTTTTGATTGTTGACGCCACATGGAATTTGAAATTTTCTGATTTATTTTAACAATCTTCAGCCATTAAGCCATTTGTCTAGAATTCTCTAATTTTTCATCCAATTTAAGACTGCTGTTAATCACTCCCCACACAAAGTAACCCAACGTAGTCTATACTTTTAGTTAGACTATAATTTCACTAAAAACAATAAATGTCTGCAATAATAATACAGGTTTTCTCTGTGCTGTGTCACCTTGGGATTATCATTGCTTTCCTCTGTCATACAGTAATTCACCCCTAAAATGCATTCAGTTTGTTTATTCTACAGTTTGCCTAGGAACAAAATAATCAGTTGTTCAGATATATGCACAATTGCATACTTGGGGTTTGAATTCCTAAGAACTAATTCTGATCTATCTTTGATCTAAGTATTGCCAAGTGACTAATCTAGCAGTCCCTCAGATACTTCTTGTCATAACTAGTAAAAGATTGTTCATACATACAACATAGGCTGTTGCATGTAGGCAACAACAAAAATTATTTTGTCTGAAAAGCCAGTTTAAAAACTACTGTCTTCAGGAGTCTAATCAGTATTCAAATTTATAACAGTTTATGCTATAGAGGCCAGTTTCTCTGTAATGCTGTTATGGCTGTGACATACACAAGTACACTGTGCTTCACAGTATAGTCCTTTAATTTTGTTTTGGGATTAAGATAGTGTAATTAAATGGAGGAAATAATAAAAAAAAAAAAAGGAAAAAAGTACTGCCTGTGATCAGAAATGCAATCACTTTTTTTTTTGGTCTTATTGCTACAAAACAAGATGGCTACTTCGAACTAGGTTCAGAGTGTTTTTTTTTTCTTTTTGCCTAAGGTTTTAGTTTTTTAATTACTCTATTGTCTTGCATAAAAATGATATTCAAATCTAAAATATTCAGTCTATTGAAAAGTCCAGTTTGCCTGCCAGTTGTCCATAAACAACTGTAACTAGTGATACTTCTGTTACTTTGAGCTTGTTAGTTTAGTAGAGAAGCAGCTGAAACCCAAGTGCTACTGATAATATACTAGGAAGGTGGTGGCTCAAGCTGCTCTAACAGTTCAGTCTTCTGATCATTTACCTTTTATATAAAGCAAGTGTTTCATAGTGAGATAAATATTCCTGAGCATAATGGCAGCTGAAAGCTTACTCCGAGAAGTAAATTTATAACAAGTTATCTACTACATGAAAAATGCACAAGAGCATTTTTTATTAATTATTAACTCATAATATACAAGTACTCAAAGTAGCTTATATGCTGTTGGTTCATCTTTAGCTGTCCTTTTTTATATGCAAGTGTCTCAAATATACCTAGACCTTTTTATGGGGAATAAGCCCAAAGATATTAAATCAGGCTGCTTTAGGATCGCAGAAACCAGATGCCTATATTAGTGTTTATGTTTAAATTAGCACAAGACCATTATAATAAATGTAGAGGTTCATCTTTTGCATTATTGCATCCATATTTCGTAGCAAACATTGCAATTGATGAGAAGAGTTTCTTCAAGTGGAAGTTCATTAAAAATGCAATGTAATTACCAGTGTCTTTTATTTTTCAGAACAATTTCTTTTATCTTTTCAACCAAATTGAAACACAATGCCTGTTATACCCTAATGATCCTAGCATATCAACTTACATAAGTGTATTTTTCCTTAACTAATGTGCCTAGCATACTCTCTGTAATGAATCAAGTCTTTGTTCTAGGCCCACTGATAGGACAGTTTCCACCATCTGTGGGCACTGTGCATAAGGCCAGTGAAAGCATCATTAAAGTGACAGATTTTCACAGGATTAACTGTGCAAGATCCCTGTATTATCAATTTCAAAAATATTTGAGCACTCCATTAAAAAGATTCTATTTAAAAGAATATATAAATTACACAGGGCTTGGTGAACCATGATTTTGGAGACCATCTGTATCCTGTATCTTTTATTTCATAAATTAATTGCCATATTTTGTAGACTTAATTTCAGTTCATGGATATACTGTTGTGGTATTGGAAACTTTAAAGATTTTCATCATAGTGGGTCATTGGATTGCCATACAATGAAAAAGAACAAACTTTTACTGCAAGTGTAATTGGCCTATTTCCTTAGAAATAGTAGGGAGTATTACTAACAGTGGGAAAAGAATATTAATACTGCATGGAACACTAGCATGATTTTGGTGTTAATATATTCCCTACTTGACAGACAAATCCCAGTATATCTCAGATATGAAATAAAGACTAACAGGTGGGGTTTTTAAATATTAATTAAAGGATAAGTCATCTGGGCCAAATATAAGCCCTTTATTTTTCTAGAATTGTTGTATCTGCTGTTGCTAGATAATACACATACTTCTTGGGCCAGTTAGAGGGCACTGACATGTACTAAAGATAATCCCTTGTGACCCTTGACAGAAATCCAGTGGCAGTAAGTAAAGCCTTCAGGGTTAGTCTGTGGTTCTGCAGACTTTCTTTGCCAGCAAAGTAGGCTTAGACAATTCCCACCCCACCTCCAGCCCTACCCATTCATTCACTGCAGAAACAAAGGAGGAGAGAGATAATGTAGCTGGATCAATGGTCTTACCATGCAACTCCATCAGCAATTGCTCCAGCAGAGCCAAAATGTGGAGAGTAGGAGATAAGAACTGTCAGCTTCACCTTTCTTAGGAAGACTAACAGCCACAAAGACTTTTCAGAGTCCTTACCTGATGTTCAGTTTAGTGGGTATAGATGAATGAAAATAGTGTAAAACTAGCTCAGAAACACTCTTGGCAACATAAATAGTTCTGTGATATGTATAGAAAAGTAGTTCTTCAATACAGATTTAAAAAATGTTAGTCAATAATATTAAAAAATTAACACCTATATCACTTTCTTCCACCTCCATTTGTGTTCCCAGGAAGAAGTGAAAAAAACCTAAGAATTATGAATGCTTTTTTTTGTTTGTTTTTAATAAGCCCCCACAAGGAAAAAAAAAAATGTGGAAAATATATTGACTGCAGGTAAATGCAATCTTGATATTCTGAACTAATGATCTCTTTGTACACAGAGTTGCTTTTCAGAATGCTTCCTCTTATAACTGGGCCACTGCATGGTCCTAACACTTGACCAGTAATGCTTTTCTATCTTTACGACTGGTATAGTGACACATGCTAGTAACAAAAATGGAGTTGATCACCTGCAGATTTCTTTGTTTCTGGATTTGTTGTTAAGTCAGTTATATCAGTGAGATTTGGGGCAAGATTCTTAGGTGTGTTAACTTCACAGTTATTTGACTTGCCAGTAAACTGACGTTACACCAGCTAAGGATTTGTTTCACTGTGCTTTCTGACAGATTGTACTACAAGACCGATTATATGAGTGCTGAATGTTAAGGTGTATGATGTTACTCAATTCAGTGTGCTATACAGAAATCATCAAAATTTGCTAGTTTTGAAGGAAAGGCTCAGTATTAGCGTTGTAGCAATAGCATTCCTCTTAGATATTATTTTATGCCATTCAAAATGGGGCACTACTTGGATAGTTTTAAGAAACTTATCACTGAGAATATTCATCTATTTATTGCTTTTTTCACTAATAGGGTGTAAAACCTACAGTCTGAATCTATTTCTTCATCTGTTTCAGAGCCTGTCTAAATTTCTTCAATTCTATATTGTAGGCTCGCTACAGGAAGGAGCAAACATTGCTTAAACAGCTGCCCTGCATTCCTCTGGTGGAGAACCTGCTGAAAGATGGTACAGATGGTTGTGCTCTAGCAGCCCTGATCCACTTCTACTGTCCAGATACTGTTAAACTGGAGGGTATGTCTAGTGTCTTTCAGCGTGTAAACCTATGTCCATGAAAGTTTAAGTGTCTGTGTTTGATAATTATGTGAAGGAAGGTGCTTAAATATGATATAAAAGAGGCATCATTTGAGTGAGGTAGGTTAATATTAATTTTGTGCCTTCCACGTTATACTTACGTTTATGTTATCGTGCTATTGTAAGTATACTAAGATATGTTGTTATGGTTATGGTCTGACTGTGGCAAGGCATTTGCCCTTGGGCTATGAAACTTTAAACCACGTGGAAAATTCTTACTCTTGAAGCTGCGTAAGTGCTTTCCTATGAATCTGAGCACTTACAGAACATGGAAAAGGTTAGAGTTAGTCAAGCTCTGTGTAGCTCCACTGTCAAATAGTTGCTCTGTATTCTGGGCTTTTAATTCACGCAATAGCTACCTATATCATTTATAGAGTAAACAAAAATATATAGTCTAGAATGTTTTGGTGCCATGCTGTTCTATAATAGCAATTATCTCAGTAGCTGATAAGCAGCTTCATCTTGTCTGTTACTCAGTGGCCTGGTTCAAGTCATATCTTCCTTTTGGCAACTAAGTACGTCATGTAGTTGTAAGATGTCTTGGCAGCTAACACCCATCATTTTCTGCCTGTGTTCTGTCTGTGATACCTTTGATCTCGTGGGAACACTTATACAGAAGCATCCTGAGAAATGCAGGAATACGAACAAGGGTATAAAGCTTTCTAAGGACTGAAATCTGGAATTCATATACACAGCTCTTTTATAGGGAGCTTCCAGCACAGTAGGCGTTGAAGATGAAAGACACTGAGATGAATGCATTCAACATTCTTCTTAGTTAGGCTTGTGATGTTTGAAAAATGCAACTTTCAATTTACATAAATGCTACAGCCAAATATATACTATTGTATGCTATCAGGGAACAGTTAAAATTTGAATGGGGGTAACACCTAATTCCTTCTTACTGTTTTAGCATGGCTGAAAATACAGACAGTCCAAAAGGTCTTGTATACCTTACGTGACCACGTAGATCCTTAACGCAGATTCTCCCGGTATCTGACTTCAAACAAGACAAGACACATGTCATCTTTGGAACTTTAGTTTTACTGTTCTTGTTAGGTGTCCTGGCATCATCTGCCTTAAAGATAGATAAATGTGCATGTTACTGTCTCAGAAGTAAATTCAAAGCTACTCTGAAGCAAATAGAATCACCTGAAAACAACTTTGCCCATCTTCCCTGTGTTTATATAATTCTGGTGCATGTTACATTTCACTGAGATTTGGCTCTGTATTGGAACAGAGGAAGGTGGGTAACAAAAATGCATATGCAAAAATGGTTAAAAATGCATTAACAAAAAAGAAAAAATATTAATCTGAAGTTCTTTGTAGTCTGAAATAGATGGTTTCTTCTCATAAAGACTTTATTTGAATTTCAAATCTAGGTTTCCTTCAAGGAATACAGAACAGACTCCCTGTGTCAGTGAATCAAGCAGTTGGCAATTGTATGAAATAATATAGTCCCTTTCATGATTTTATCACATTCTATCTTAAAACTGCCTAGCTGTTTAAAATCCACTCTTCTTACCCACTGTTGCAGAGCTCCATTGTTCACATGGTTTTAAGTTGTCATCTTGTTCTCTACCTAAGTATGCTTGTAGCCCATCTTACATACGTGCCTTTGTTGCCCTTCCAGCAGTGCCCTTTGGCTTGAATAGCTTCTCCTAATCTGTTGTCTATTTTTTTGATATATTTTCCTACTCTTGTTTTGCCCAGGTTACTGAAGCAAGCCTTTTCAGTTTCCCCTTCTGAAGTAGATTTCCATTCTCATTATTATCTTCAATAGACTTCCTCTGCAATTAGTCCATTCTGGGTTCATCTTTCTTGAATATGGATGGCTGTACTTGTACACAGAAAATCCAGACTGGCATCTTGTATGCTTTACACGGTGCTCCTCTGTCACTACTGGAAATAAATTTTCTGATACATTTCAGCATCATGTTTGCATTTTTTTCATAGCTGTATCATGCTGAAAGCTTATAAATATCTTTATATTGGCTAATACACAATACCTTCCTACTGTTTATCCCTTAAAACAGTGAATTTTTACGATGAGGATGGTGAGACACTGGAACAGGTTGCCCGGAGAAGTTGTGGATGCCTCATCCCTGGAAGTGTTTAAAACCAAGCTGGGTGAGGCTTTGAGCAACCTGGTCTAGTGGGAGGTGTCCCTGCCCATGACAGGGTTGTTGGAACTAGATCATCTTTAAGGTCCGTTCCAACTCAAGCCATTCTATGATTCTGTGATTCTATGAATCACATGAGAATTTCATTAGATCCAAATGCATGACTTTGCATTTTGCATTACTAAATTTAATCACTTTTCAGTCAGTTAAGTGAAACATTTTTTCCTATTAATCATCATCTGTAGGGCTGAGATGATGGAGTTCGTCTGATTTCCTCAGGACGGGAATCCTTATCCTGCTAGCCTTAAAGTAGTCTCCTTGTCTGAAGAAACCCTTTATCCTAAACAGTTTGAAACTTACGTGGAGCTCTGTCATACTCTGTTGCATAAGAAACAAAATCTAATGTATGCTCTGAAAGTATATTTAATTTTCTTTTATGTAGTCTTTTTTACAAGGATTGTCTTTTTTTCTAGGAAGTTATTATTGTTACTTAATTTTCCCAGAAGCAGTCATAAAAAGTAAAGCAAAAAGCATTTTTTGCAAACCCATACCTGTATCTAATCTTGCTTCTTTTCTTCCTTTTTAGATATTTGTTTGAAAGAGACAATGTCATTGGCTGACAGCCTGTATAATCTACAGTTGATTCAAGAATTTTGTCAGGAATATCTTAACCAGTGTTGCCATTTTAGTCTTGAGGATATGCTCTATGCAGCTTCTTCGATCAAGGTAAAAAAAAAAACAAAAACAAAAACAAACAAACCCAAAACTAATAAAAAAGCAAGCAGCAGCCACAGTAGTGCTTTGCTAATGATCCATCTAGCCTTTTTTGGTCTGCTACTATATGGCTATATGAAAAAGCAGTTGCATCTCATGTGGTACAGAATGCAACACACAAATAGCAGCAGCATGTAAAACCCCCTCCTGTTAGCAGGTATGTTCAGTGATTTCAAAGTATTTTTAAAAAAGCACTTGTGAAAATATAAAAACTTCGACTGTGTGCAAAACTATTCCATACTTTATCTTCTCTCTTACTAGTTAATTGTTAAATAATGTAATCTGTGATATTTCTATTAAAATGTAATAGTGATCTGCAGTAAATTTAAATTTATTGAGACTTTAACAAATGGACAAAATACTGAATTGTTTGTGGAATTTGTACCTGTCTTACTCATTTCTGTGTAGACAATAATTTTATGGATTTTAACCTTAAAGCCTTTTAGATTTTGTAAAAGTGTAAATTTCTGAGTTAATTTCTTTGAAATATCTAATGGCTTTCTATCCAGAACACAAGCAGGAACACAATTTCCAACAGACAGAGTTGTGAATAAGCAACTGAGTGTTGCCAGTCATTATAAGGTTTTCCTTCGCTTTCTAAAAGAGCAAAATAAGTTTTACTTATTCTATCATTTTTTAAGCTTGTGTGGAAAGACAAGGAGTAATTTAATTATTTCTTGCCTAATTATAAGTTTAGGTTTTAATTCTTGTGTTTCTCTAAGACTTTCTTCTATATAAAAAAACCCTTCATTTGCTTAAGATTCTAGTTGGCCTGCCTTTAGGGAATGAATTATTATTTTTATGGAGTCAGCATATCCATTGCAGATGGGAGGGATATAATTGGTTTCTAAATATCTGGGTCATTTCACTGCTTTCATGATCTTTATAGCAATCTCACAAACTGAGTCACAGAGGCCAGAGCTTGAACACAGCTTTGTTGTGTCCTGTAGGGTTGAACCCAGTCCTTTTCAAATATGTAATGAGCTGCCAGTGTGAGTAAGGGCAGTAGGACTTGAGTCTAGACTGCCTTAGCTGTTGCTGTTTTATTTTGCATGTGCAAAGTTGCATAGTGGTTGCTTTCAATCAGCTTTCAGTATTTTTAAATTGCAGACACAGTAACCTACCTACATACTTGTAAAAAGGCTGCTGCATTGCAGTCTCTCTTGTCTGTAGTTTCCCAACACACGGTCCTACAAATGTGTTTGATGATCTCGAGTAGGACTCCTTCATTGCATTTTAATGGTTTCTCTCTGCTTACAGATACACGTAATAAATGGAACTCATTATTCTTCTACTGAAGAATGAAAATTCATGACAATTAATAATATCATTTTTAATAGTAATGGTTTTAATTACTTCTCAAACAAGTATGCACTGTGAAGCTTCAGTTTTAAAAAAAGTAACTGTATTAAATATTTTGTCAATATCCCAATCCATCCAGCTTGACGCTTCTAAAACTCTACAGACTCTGTAATCTCGCTCTTTCTGAACACTGTTTTTAGAGGGAATTTAGAGTTCTTTCAAAGATTCACACTATTTCTAGAACTGAGAAAGCCCTTTTGTGATCATGTTTTCACAAGTTGCTGTGGTGTGGATACTTATTTAGATGTAAATGCTACAAAGGCAGGCTGCCAAGTTTTTCTTTTAAAACTTGGCACGGAAACTTTGGCTAGTATTTTAAACTGTGTTTTTCCAGTGTTAAGAATTAATTTGCTTTCAAAATAAGTGCATGGTTAAAGGAACTCTTTTTTAGTTTTCCAGTGCATCTGATTAGAGTAAGTTTTAATAAATGTACATATTCTCCAAAGAATTTTTTGTCCCATTGAAAAAGCTTGTATTATAATGGATTTCTTAAATACTGCACCTTGAATTAAACTGGTTAGAAGAAGTCACATTTATATCAGCCCACAAAATTTATATATTATCAAGTTTTAGGACTTACAGAAGCACATGCCTTTGTTTCAGGTATCTTTGTTAATCAGCAAAAAATTCCGTTTGTTTTCGGGGTGACTCATACTGCACAATAAGTGGCATTATGCCTTTGGTTAAAAGTCTGACAGAAAGAATAAGAAGAACCAAACTGCTGATTCATTACTGGAAAAAGCCTCAAGAAAAAAAAATACAGCTGAGTTTTTGGAATGACAATGCTTTGCCTTGTGCGGTCCTAGAAATTACACGAGGTATCCTGATTTCATGCTAGTCCTTGAGAAGGGAGTAAAGCCTCTTTTAAGGTGATCAAGCACCAAGTGCATACTTCACATTCTTTATTGGGCATGCTGCATGGTCCTGTTAGGTTAAATCCAGGTTGGTTGTAGTTAGTATACAATACAGAAATTTAGCGCAGGACTTGAGCAAGGTGGTTGTGCGCGCTTCTGGCTTTCCTATCAAAATTTGCAGTAGCAACAGCAGATTAATTTAAAACTTCACTTAACAAGCATCCAGAATCTTAGATACAGTCTCTCAGATTTTGCAGCAGATTAAACTGTTGGCTTAGTTCGCTTTTAACACAGGGGAGAAATAGGCTTTGTCTGGATTTCTAGACAGCTTTAATGTGTCATAATCAAATGAAGCAGAAAGTAAGTTTTGTTGCTTTTCACTTGCCTATTTCTCCTCCTCTAAAAAATATATTTGTGAAGTTCCTCATTAGCTGTTTGCTAAGGCAGGGCTACTGATGTTAAAGAAAAAAAAAATATTCTAATACATTCCATGGATGCTTGAGGCACCACCAAGGGACCATACTGGTTCCTGGTGGTTTTCCTTTAAGACAGACAAACACAAGTAGAGGGAAATTACATAGAAATAATAACAATATTTTCTGAATCCTCCCTGCATATTTAACAAGAGGAAATAATATAAAATCATGGATCTCTCTTCAGTTGTGCAGTTTGCTTACTTGCCTCAATCCTCCCTCTTCCCTTACCCTGTAAGCAGTTTTATTCTGAGACAAGAATTTATTTATTTTTTTTTCCCCAATATCTTGTTCTTCACCCGATCTGGAAAATTTAATCTAATTTAATCTACGCTTATTGTTGTACTTTCCCATTTCACTGATAGAGGATTGAGTCACCAATCACAACCATTATTAGAATACTTTTTATTAATTCAACTGCTGTTATTAATGGAATGAATTTATCATGGGCAAGAGATCACTGTTCACACAGTGCATTCATTTGCTCACACAGATGACACACACACTCAGTCATTTTCTTCTGGCTCAGAATCCAGTCCTTGCAGAAATAGGCATTCATACTGGCCCACCAGTGGCTTTTGGGAAGGTCTCCAGAAGGTCTCGCAAGCAGTTCACTTGCCTCTTGAGGTGTGTATGTACACAGAATCGTGTCCTCTTTACAAGTAACAGCTAGTGCCATTGTGGGTGTGGCTCTGCAAGCCATGGCTGACGTTGGCGTGTGCTGATGGCCCTGTACAGACATGGCCGAGTTGTGCTGTTCTGAGAGTGTGGGTTCTTGGGAATTCAACAGGACAACAGGTCTCTGCAGCCTCTCAGTTCCTGGGAGACTTTTATGTGCTGACCCTCAACACAGATGCTTCTTCTCTCTGGCTGCTATTTTCTGATAACTGTAGAGTCTGTTCACCCAGACTCATGCAGAAAGCGCATGTAGGCAGAATGAAAGCTTTCTGAATGGGACATGAAGCGAATTCAAGAGCTGGTGGCTGTCTCTTGTCTGTGAAGGGCATTCCTCTCACGGAAATGTGGGTCGGACTCTGTAAACTGCAGAATCACAACTGAGCCTATGGAATAGTTACCTTATTTTCGCACTTAGTTACTAACCAGAGCAGACAGAACAAATACTTGTACTCTCAAAGGCCCGGTAGGCGAGATGGAGAGGCTAGTTGCAGAACTTACTTTTTTCCTTTTTTATGTTCCATTGCTGAATGAAACAGGAGAATATAATACCAAAAGGACTGGTTTATACCAAAAATATTGCAGCACGTGGGTGGTTTTGAATACTTGCTCTTTCTGATGTAATGTTGATGGTGACTTTGCAAACAACATAAGCAGAAACTGTAATCAGCACCATGTCTTCCAAGAGCATTCAAATACGTCACATCACATAGGTAAATCCTAGAAATTAAGGGCTTGATCAGTGGCCACATGTTCCCTCCTATGTCAATGAAAAAACCACTGCCAATCAGGCTTCTAATCCAAGCCTGAATTTGCAGTTGGAGTCCCCATAAGCATGCATATGGATTCCTTAAGGACCTGGGAGAGCAGCTGGCTGTGTTTGGTGAGGCAGTTAGGTAGATATGGTGGAAGTTGGTCCAGGGATTTGATTCCCATCTGGCTGGTTTAAAAGGATTTGGGATGAGGAATGAAAAGCCAGTTTCAACCAGGGAACAATTCTTTAAGGAAGATTTCTCTCCTGAGAGCGAACCAAATGTTCCCGACTCGTTATTTAAAGTAAAACACTGTGGTTTGCCTTCACTGATGTTAATTGGCCAGTTTTCCCACTTCTGGTCTGGTCTGAAACAAGACACACTGAAGTCTTCAACTTGAGTTGTTGTGGCATTTATTAACCTGTAGCAGGAGATAGGACAAACTGGTAGTAGAGGGATCACACAGAGGACTGTAATTTAGCCCTCTCCAGAGAGTTTGAAACACTCCAGTTTTCTCCACTCTTGATGCATTTTTGTTAGCACTTTTATAACCTATAAACTACATATTTGTATTTGAGATAACTTACTTCCCACGCCTACTGAACAGATATTTTAATGTGCATTGTGGTGTAAACTTTACAGTGTATTTCTCTGTTCATTTTGAGAAAGTTCTTTAAATCATCTGTGGCTGCTTTTGCATACAATTTTACTGGATTCAAGCCTGATTTCAAATTATTTGTATCATTTGTATATATGACCTAATGTTACTATTCTATAAATATGCAGATCTAAAACCTATAAACATTAGAAGTTTATCATTTATTTTAGGTGGCCAGATTTGATGTACTATTTCTGTTAGCTAATTTTATTTAAAAATTGATTATGATTTTTAAATTGTAGAGGAGAATAGAGATACTAAAGAAAATAATTTATCTGTTTCATATAAAATTTTATAAAACAAGGTATTTCCCTTTGAAACAGAGTAATGACTTCAGATTTTAGACTCAAAGGATGGGAACTTTTTTCCCAACATAGAATCTTCCAAAGTCTATGAAACAGAAAGATTTTTATTGTACATACCAGGAGGTGCAATAGAGAAGATGCAACCAGTAGTACAGCTGACAGCATCTAATGAACAGTCTGCAAATATCAAATAAAAAAGAAAGTCATCAGAATGTTTAGCAAATAAAGTATCTATGAAACTGCAAGTCTGCCATCTGCTGTTCAGTGCGTTTGAACCAGTCTGAACTACTCAGAGCTTAGATATTTTTAATACAATTAAAATACTGTTATGCTTCTGAATATTTTCTTGTGTAAGTGCATGCAATAATCCTGTGATGAGCTATTAGAACTTTTGTTGGCATAATCATGGCAAAATCTATGGCAATAATATCTATGTTCTTTCTAGCTCTGGGTTGCAGGGTTACTATAGCCCCACAGTTAGTTTTTCCAAAAGAATAGGTTGCTGATCAGCAATCTTTCCTCTTTGGTGATTGCTTTAAACATCCCTTTCTGACTAAAAATAACTTGTGAGATAATGCATTTTCCATCATGCTGTTTCACCATCAAATGTCTAAAGTAGCCTCAGTTCTAACTGGGCTGTGGAACCAACATTTTCATTTTTCCTTTAGCAAATAGTGCTTTGGTGATTTTGATAAATGAGCTGTCTTGCATTAGCTCAGGACTCCATCGAAGATATTCTCAGAAGGAATATCTGAGTCCTTCATAAAATAGTCATACTATTAAATGCAGCATTTCAACATAAAGGTAAGAAATTGATGTATTTAAATATAATATTATTTAAGATGGGAGCAAAGCTATGATTAGAAAGTTTTATAATGATTTTTGTAGTAAAAATATCAAGAGAAAAATGTAGGAGCTTGAGGGGAGGTAAAGGGTGGATATTAAAAGAAAAATTGTAGAGTGTAATATTTAGAAATTGTTGCATTAAAAATTGTATTTTGTCTTGAAGTACATCTGAATTTTTTCTTTATGTATATTGCTTGAAATCAGTGTGTAATACCAAAATCCTATACGTAACATTCTTTGAATGGAAAAGATTTTGCTATGAACTTTTCTTCATTCAATTCTGTTGTGCTGAATAAGCAGACACGGTTTTTCTCCTAGTCTATTTATAGCTTCTATGTAATAACTATGGCAACATCTGGCTGATCCTTTCACCATATACTAAAGTGTATGAGCAGCTTGCAGTCGAAGAGTATCCTTTTGTTGGAGGAAAGGCTTATCTGCATTAAAAATATTGAGGAAAAATAAATCTGAATCAAAAGTATCAAATACCTATTTTAAATTATATTTTCATATTTATAATACATAATTTCAGTTAACTCATTCATTATAAACATTGCTGTTGTATATATTTTTTTTAATATATTCTTAGCTTCTTGCAGTTCATGTCATCAGCTGATTCTTTTTGGCTGCTTTTTCCCCTGTGTTAAATGTGATGGCTTCTATACTGCTGTGCTTCATTGCTGTGTAATGGCAAAATACAGTGGGGAGATGTATCAGCAATGTATTAAGTGTGCTTAAGTCTTTGGAGCTAAAATCTTATTGTAACCTTCATTGAACAAACACTATTGCTGGGTTTTGTTTTGCATTACAGACTTGTAAATGTGGGTGGAATTGGCAAAAAGCACATACTTTACAGTAAAGCCTAAATCAGATTCAAAAATCTTACACTAAAACTAAGGGCTACCAGAGTTTTTAATATTAAAAAGCTCAGAAAAATCTATTACCTAGCCTTGCTAAAGAATGGGCTTTTCACTACTCTCTTTTATGGCTAATGCCTAATCTGTTTGACAGACATCTTTCTTCCACCCATCCTGTACCTCTCTGCCCTGCCCGCAAGACATCAGGCCAAAGCACATGCTGCTTATGAAACATTTCAACCCAAACGACTACAGTCTGGTAAAGTTACGTGTGTTACACAATTGGTGCGACAGGCCAGCCTTACTGCTCTCATTTTCTAAGAAATCAGTAGAGAAGAGATTGTAAACTGGATGCTGTGCAGAGGCATAACCGGAGTGCTGCTTAATCCATTTATTTACAGGGCTCTGTTTTGACATCATTTTTATTTTTCTGTAGAGCAACTACATGGTGTTCATGGCAGAATTGTTCTGGTGGTTTGAAGTGGTGAAGCCGTCATTTGTACAACCTCGTGTTGTTGTGCATCCCCAAGGTAATTCTATTGAGGATCGATTTTAATATATATCTTTTTAATATGTATGTGTACAGATTGCCAGTGTGTTCACAGGTACAGTGAATATTTCAGTTAATAGGATTTGGCAGTTTACAACACCCATAACAAAGGAGCAAAATACTTTTTCCTTACGTTAATCTTCATCTCATAAATTATAATAAAATTCTGTTGTCAGTTACCAAAAACTCATAATAAATTGTTGTGGTATTGAAAATTTTCCTGACCTGAGCAATCTTAGAATCCATTTATGCCCATATAAAGATTACAAACATAATAAGGAGCCAAGAACAGAATTTATCCTGACGAGCTTGTATTGCTGAGAAGATACCAAGAGAAAGGAACGTAAATCTGTGGAAAAAGGATGGATAGTTAATTGTAAAACTGCAAATGCCCAGTCATTCATCAGTAAATTTTCAAATTTAAAAATCCACCTCTCAAGTAGATCTTGAGATCTGTTAATGAGTACAGAGTCATGGTAACTTCAGCATACCATAGTGCTGTAATTGTCTTTCTAATAGCTAGGAAGAGACTTTCATTGTGTGTCTCGTATCTTTTTTCATTTATATGATTTACAGCACAAACAAATCTGATTTAAGTCTTTTAAATATTCCTAACTAATTTAGGATATAATAAAATACTGTTTCCTACATGAAAAGTCTAATGGCTTGGGGGAAAAGGTTTTTATCAGAAAAGTTGCTTCCAGAAGAAGAGTGGTTTTGCTAAAAGGATTGCTTGCTTTTACTGTTGTGGCTCTTTTTCACTTGTTTTTTTCTTGATTATTTCTTACGTTGCCTTTTGTAGTCATTCTTGTCACTCTCCATTCCCTTAAGTAGTGCCAGTATCGGAACTTTGGATGAGTTAAAGTTGAAATGAAGTGATAGTTTTTCCACCTAAATAATGAAAATTCTTTAAATCTTTGGAAATCTTTACTTCAGATTATTTCAGACAGCTTTTCTACTATGGATTTCAACTGAACAGTAAACTGTGATAACTTGAGCTTTGTTCTTTCCAGCAGCTGAACCCACAAAAGATGCAGCTTCTGCTCACAGCTTGAATGCTAACAGAAGAAACTATTTGGATGGCCCATCTGGTTCTGACTTTGTAGCCAGGTAATGTCAGAGAATCACTAGTTCCATTTCACAGTCTTCCCCTTTCTATTCAAAATCAAACACTGCTTTATAACTGAGATTTGTTGTTGCCTTTTTGCAGTGCTTAAGGATCGAGTTACCAAATCTAATCTGTAGGATTTTATGTCTGCATGGCAGGCAGTGTGTTCATATTTGTACAGTTCATGTTTGGCACTTGGGCAGCAAGCTGTTTTCTTAACAGTTTCCAAAACAACCCTTACTGTTCAGCATAGAATTGTCACGTGGCCTTTTTGCCATCTTCAATTTCCTGTGAGGCTGCTGACCAAGTCTGCTTTGACAGAACTATTTATCTGGAATTCACAGCAAATTTTCCAAAAATGGTAAAGCAAGTAAACTAATAAAACAGCAAGAAAACCACTGAGTGATGGTTTTAGTTTAGTCTGGTTATGTTATTTAGGTACTACAAATGTCATATAGGTAAAAATAAATACTTATGATGGACTTCTCAAGTCATGTAAGCATCAAGAATGGAAAGCTAGTTGCTTTATGAAATGTGTTGCATTATTTGTACTTTTAGTAAATATATGTGAAACATTATTTTTAGTATTATTGTTACAGATTTGGAAGCATTAGAAAAACATCCTGTTTCCCGTGATCTCTAGCTGGTCATACATTTGATTCATTTCTCAGGGAAGATCATACCACTCTCTACAACTACCTGAAAGGAGGTTGTAGTGAAGTGGGGGTCAGGCTCCTCTCCCAAGTAACTTCTGACAGGACAAGAGGAAATGGCCTCAAGTTGCATCAGGGGAGGTTTAGGATGGATATTAAGAAAGATTTCTTCACTGAAAGGGTTGTCAAGCACTGGAGCAAGCAGCCCAGAAGAGTGGTGGAGTCACCATCCCTGGACATATTTCAAAGGTCTAGGTGTGGTGCTGAGGGACATGGTTTAGTGGTGGACTTGACAGTGATGGGTTAACGGTTGGGTTCAATGATCTTAAAGATCTTTTCCAACCTAAACTGTTCTATAAGAGGCAGAAATTGAACATTAGGCTTACTTTTTAATCTTTCTTTTGAGAGGTGATCTGAACATAGCAGATGAGGGGTAGCATTGCATTACATTTATAATTTGGGGGCAAAGGTTTATTAGTTGTATCTGAACTGACACAGAGAACAAAGATAAAGTTATCACTTTAGCTGGATATTCAGCAAATTGTTAGTTGCCAATCCAACTAATCCTGTTCAGCCTTTTCTTTTGGTTTTGGATTGAGGTTTGGGGTTGGTTTTGGTGCTTGTTTTTTGTTTGGTTTTGTTGTTTTTTTTTCCCCTCTCTAGTATTTAGGAGTCTATGCTGGCTTTAACTAGGGAGTAATATTTCTTACCATCAGTTAATTTTTTTGAGTTCAAGTCTCTCTTTCCTGTGTGCATCTGAAGTGTTCCCTTTGTAGACAATGAAGTTATTTTAGTGTAAACTGAGCATATAAGAAATATATACTACAAGAAATAGTAGTTTTGAACATCTATTTTGGAGCAGAGATTCCCAAGTAATCTGTGTTATGCAAACCCACTGCAAGAAATCCAACAAAGAGATTTTAAATATGACTGTCCTGAGGGGAAAAAAAAAGTTTACAGTAAAAATCACTATTTGTATGTGGCTTCCAACCTGATGTCCCTGTTTTAGAGCCTTTCATGAACAAAACTTAAGTGGCTTATCTTTTAGAAATTCTATGAAGATAGTAAATCATGTCAGTTAATCTAAAGAAAGGGAATTCTCTGTCATGCTGTAGTGATCACTGTGGAGAAGATTTTCTTTAAATGTAATGAAAGTTGGTAAACGAATAATGGACAAAACCCCAGGAGAAGTAGACCTGTTTCCCCATTGGCTGATTTACCTGAAGACTACATGGCCATTCAGCAAGATTTGGACAGATTGGAGAGCTGGGCAAAGAGGAACCTCATGAGGTTTAACAAGGGCAAGTGCAGAGTCCTGCAGCTGGGAAGGAACAATAAAATGCACCAGTACAGGTTAGGAGGGAATTTGCTAGAGAATTGCTCCATGGAAAAGGTCCTTGGAGTCCTGATAGACAACAAATTCTCCATGGGACAGCAGTGTGCCCTTGCGTACAGGAAGGCCAGTGGTATCTTGGGGTGCATTCAAGGGAGGTTCTTCTCCTTCTGTACTCTGCGCTAGTGAGACCTCACCTGGAGTATTGCGTCCACTTCTGGGCTCCCCAGTTCAATAGATATAGGGATCTGCTGGAGAGGGTCCAAAGGAGGTCTGTGAGGATGATGAAGGGTCTGGAACACCTGCTCTACCAGGAAAGGCTGAGACACCTGGAGCTTTTTAGTCTGGAGGGGAGAAAACTGAGAGGGGATCTAATTATCGTGTATAAATACATAAGGGCTGGGCATCAAGAAGGCAGGAGCAACCTCTTTTCACTTGTTCCCTGGGATAGGACAAGGGGCAATGGATTCAAGCTTGAGAACAGGAAGTTCCACCTCAACATGAGGAAGAAGTTCTTTACTGTAGGAGTTGTAGAGCATTGGAATAAACTCCTCAGAGGTGGTGGAATCTCCTTCTCTGGAGACATTCAAGACCTGTCTGGATGCATTTCTGTGTGATCTGCTCTAGTTTTGTCCTGCTCTGGCAGGACGGTTGAACTCAATCTTTGGAGATCCCTTCCAACCCATAACATTGCACATTCCATAACAACCACAACCATTCCACATTTAAATGCCAACTATGTAAGCTGCCACCAATGTGTTTTCTTACATATCTCATGTTTCCTGACGCATGTTCAGAGATACAATAAAAGTCATTGTGAACCCCTTATGGGTGGTAGATTGCATATTGTATTAACTCATCACAACACCATTTTAGTGTCTCTGCAAGGGATGGATATGGCTTTGTTTTGGAGTATTAGGAGAGCAATCTGTGAGTAATAGAGCTATATCTTTCCTCATAAACCAATGTACTTTATCCATCTTGATGATACTTCAGTGCATTGTAGGACAAAGGAGGGTCCTAAGGATTTATCTCAGATGTTAGGAATTCAACACGCAGGCTACAGGTTCTCTGCCAGAATAGATGTGGCTGCAGGATGTCATGGTTCCTGGTATTCCTCCATGTCCCAACTCCCCCCTTAAGTGTCTGACACTGTCATTGCAGCGCACAAAAAGAAAAAAAACTAACCCAGTTGGAAAAAGTGAATGTTTTTCTGTTGGCTGAGCTTGTCGAAATGACTCAGAGGATTGGATGGAGAGCTAGATCCAACACAGAGGAGGGAGTGGGACTGTGGCGGTGAGCAGTTGCCATGGAACCATAGTCATGGTGCCAAAATCAGTCTTTTCTTGGGAGAAAACTAAGTGTATAGATTTTCTTTGTGCTAGCAAATTTTCACAGGCTGCTGGATGAAATTTTTAAAGCATGCTTTTCTTCCAAGATAATGTATAGACATTATGATTTTAAATTTTCATAGAATTCTTAAATACCATGTAAAACAGATATTTAGCTAGTGTGTAGTAGTGTTAACACAGAATCAGGAGTTTGAGAACCTATTTTTAATAATTTAATATATGCTTATAAAAGATGCTTTTGTAGGTTGTAAAACAACAATTTTTTTTTCTTAAACTGAGGAGAGTAGCTTCCCACAAATACCATTTAGAAACATTTCTACTGCATAGTGTATATAAACTATAAAAGCATTAAACAAGTATTTTGAAAATTACTCATTTTAAAAAGGGAGCATAGGAGTGTTCTCTCTAACTTAGTGAACAAAATTCAAAACATGAAAGGATTTAATCCAGGATGGTTTTGAAGTCTGGCTTCTTTAAAAGTGTTTTACATACAAATGCATGCGTCTTTATGCATGTGTCTTTCTTCTGGTCCTGAAGAAGCACCTTGATCAAAACACTGATTTATGCTAATCCTGTTACGGCTTAACACAGTCTGCTGCAGACCTTCTCTATGAACCAAAGCCGGTAGCTGTTGTAAGTAGAAACAGAGGAAAATTTTGTAATTACTCTTTTAATAGTGAATATATTTTTGTATTTATAAAGCTACACCTATCACAAAATCTTTATGTGATTCGAGCACATAGAGCAGTCCAGACACAAAGTAAAAGTTTCAGACTAAGCAACTGTAAAGAGAAGGGCACGGTAAGTATGTGATGGTATTAGCTGCAGTCACTCACTTTTGAGGCCAGTACAAACTGCCTCATTTCATTCTTGTTTATGTGTGTGGTTTTTGCTAAAATAAAGCCTAAAAATGAGACCCTTTTAATAATAACATTTCCATGAAATAAATTGGGAGACAGGTATGTTAACAAGACTAACGCCACTCTGGCCTTTTGTGTAGGAGAAATACCTTTCTGACTTTCTGGTGTATCTGCATTAGGTCCTCTTAAAGGTAATAAGTGTTCTCTCTTTAGTTATGTTTAATTCTCATCTTGAAATATTAATATGAATTTATTAATTCTTTCCTGTCACAAAATATAAAACTGTTTTTGTTTTGACAAAGGGCTGGTTGCCCTTTTGTAATGGGACTTTTGAGATATTACTTCTATGTCAATGTCTCTTGCTTTATAGATTGGAAAGTCCAACATATGCACCATCTCACCAACTGCATACACCCCAGCAGCCTTATTCGTCGGTTCCAGGTAACAATTTATAAATGAGTGGAAAAGGCAATGAGACCAGATGTCATCACAATAAATTGTTAATGTGTTTGTATTTATTCAAACATTATTTATGCAGAAGTTACTGGGGGAGCTTTATGTAAAAGGCTAATGAATGAGTTCATTATTTATAAAAAATACAAATGGGAAGTTTGTGTTTGTGCCTTTTATATTGTGTATATTATTTTTTTACATTTTACTTCATAGAGAATGTGGCTTACAACAAACATTTTTAGTCGATTTTTAGTATATTTTACTCAATGGTAAATTTTTTGAGGGGTGATGGCTATAATATATATGCAGGATGAATTGTTTCAATTGCTCTACTTATGTTCTCAATATAAAGCCACCTTTTTTTTGCCATTGTAGTGCTCTAAGCAGTAAGGAAAACTAATTTGTTAAAGCAACAGAAGGTGATGTTAAAATTATTTTTCATAGCAGTTACCTTGGGTTCTGTTTTAATTTAACTTAGGGATCATCAGAAGGTCCACATCAATGTCTTACGTAGATGGGTACGTAGGGACGTGGCCCAAAGAAAAAAGGTAAGTAGTCCTATTGTATGAGTTGGCTTAAAAAATGATTATTTACTGATGATAATGTTCTGTTGTAGCTTGGATTTTCAGAATCCTATAACAACAGATCTTGTAAACAACTTGTAAAAATAGAAGGAGAAGACAGCATCATGGATTAAAAACTTGGTAATAGGAAACAAACTTCAGAAATATTTTTTTTACATTGAGATATATTTGAGATATTTGAATAGTTGACATTAAACATATTCACATTAGTCATCGCAATCAACAGAAACTGGTAACAAGGCTAATGAGCTCACTGGTATTTAAACTTGTATTATTTTGTGGATAGTAAGAACAATCAGGCTGAATGTTATTGGTTTTCACTTAGTCATAAACTCTTCATCTGTAGGGTGTAAACCAAAGTTTACAAAAGGTAAGAGCTATAGTAATAGGTTATTCAGTAAATATAAACTGTCTCTCTCTTCACACCTTCCTTCTGATTTACTATGGCAATTCCTATATTCCTAAAATGCTCAGGATTTATTCTAAAGTAGTAAGACTCATTGCCTGTCTCTGAAGAATATATTGTTATATTTTGTTGTGTATTTCAAAATTATTATATTCATATTTATGTATTCAATGGATATTTTAAATATAAGTATACTTATATATTTATTATATTTGAAGCTAGGCAAAATAGAGTACGCCCAACAGTGCCTTTAATACTACAGTCTTAAAATAATTTTAAAACTGAATGTGACTATTTCATCATAATTAATCATGAGTTGCTTGGTTACTTCCTTTATTCCATTCCCTTCTAGGTCATCATTACATGGAGTTTCATTTGACATTTCTTTTGACAAAGAAAAAAGCATTCCTGTATCTACCCCCAACAGAGGAATTACTAGATCTGTGAGCAATGAAGGCCTTACACTAAACATGAACCGTATGCCAAAGCATATTAGAAAAAATCTGTCCTTCAAACCAGTAAATAGAGAAGAGGAAAATCAAGATATTGAAGAGGAAAAAGACACGATAGGTCATAAGGACACGGAGTCCAATCAGTCTCTTAACACAAATCAGAAAAATGCCAATGAGAGTAGCCACTACAGGTTTCCAAACGGAGCTCTGCAAAACAGGGCAGTTCTGGATGATTTTGGCAATCAAATTGAGACACCAAGCATTGAAGAGGCTTTGCAGATAATTCATGACACCGAAAAATCTCCCAGGGTTATCCAGCCAGACCAAGTTACAAATGGGTTCTTTCTTCACAATCAGGAAATGAGCATCTTAAATTCAAACATCAAACCAAACCAGTCTACCCCTGATATAATCACAGACACCAAAGGTGCTCTAAGTCCTGTGACTGACAATACAGAAGTAGATACTGGAATACATGTCCCTTCAGAAGATATTCCAGAGACAATGGATGAGGATTCTTCTTTGAGAGATTATACTGTAAGCATGGACTCTGACATGGAAGAACCATCTAAATTTCTCCAGGAGTATGACATGCGAACTGGCAATCACAGAGATCAATTAAGTCCCTGTCCCAGCTCAGTAAGTACTAAATCACAGGCAGGCAGCAGTGCTTCTTCAAGTTCAGGTGTTAAAATGACTAGCTTTGCAGAGCAGAAATTCAGGAAGTTGAATCACACAGATAGTAGAAGCAGTGGAAGCAGTTCTCAGAAAACCACCCCAGAAGGTTCCGAGCTGAACATCCCTCATGTGGTTGCTTGGACTCACATTCCAGAGGAGGCATCCCTTCCTCAAGGAAGAGACACTACACAGTTACTGGCTTCTGAAATGGTACATCTTAGAATGAAGCTAGAGGAAAAGAGGCGAGCTATTGAAGCACAGAAGAAGAAAGTTGAAGCTGCATTCACAAAGCAGCGGCAGAAAATGGGAAGAACAGCATTTCTTAATGTTGTGAAAAAGAAAGGTGATGCAGTGTCACCTCTCCGAGAAGAAGCAGCGGGAGCTGAAGATGAGAAGGTATTCACTGACAGTAATCGGTTGAAAGAAAAAGAAACTCAAAAATCAGATGAACGAACTAGTAAGACTTTAGAATTAATAAAAGAAAATGCTGAAAATTCTCATAGCAAATGGCTAAAATCTCCTGCTACTTCTGTGGATGCTGAAAAGCAATGGAATTTAGCAAGCCCCTCAGAAGAAAATTTTAATGAAGGAGATATCTTAGAGTATACAAAATCTATTGAAAAACTAAACTCTTCCCTCCACTTTCTACAACAAGAAATGCAACGTCTGTCCCTTCAACAGGAGATGCTGATGCAGATGAGAGAGCAACAGGCTTGGGTTATTTCTCCTCCTCAGCCTTCTCCTCAGAAGCAGATTAGGGACTTCAAGTCATCATCGAGGCAAATGGGAGCACCATCTCCTGTCACACCTTTCTCACAGGAATCTCCTCGCTCCACACATCAGTCTCCACAGTCTTCCAACAGGAAGAATGCGTCTTTTCACATTAAAATGCAAAGGACTCCTAGGCCAAATGAACTGAAAATAACACCTCTAAATCGTACCTTGACTGCCCCACGGTCTGTGGATAGTCTTCCCCGTTTGAGGAGGTTTTCTCCAAGTCAGGTTCCCATTCAGACTAGATCATTTGTTTGTTTTGGAGATGATGGTGAACATACAAGTGAACCTTCGTTAAGGGGAAACCTTTTGAAGGAAGTCAAGGCTTCAGAAGAGGTAGCAAAAGAAGAAGGACCAAAATTGCTGAAACCCTGTGAACAGAGGTTGGAGGAAAAGGAGATTAAGCCTATTGAATCTAATGTTTCTGAAGTATTATCTCAGCCTATCACAGAAACAGTCTGCCTCACCCCAAATGAAGATCAGCTAAGCCAACCAATTTTACCAGCACCAGCTCCCAAAACAGCAAACTTAATTGAAGTTTCTCTATCAGATCTGAAGCCACCAGAAAAAAATGAAGTATCTGTTGAGAAATATGAAGGTGAGAGTGATAGAGAACAATTTGAGGATGACCAGAAAGTGTGTTGTGGATTCTTTTTTAAGGTAAGAGATGTAGTGGGTGTGTCTGCCTGCTATTCAGCTTTTTTTGAAGGGGAACTTCTTAATTCAGATATGGATTTCAGTGATGACTTTCTGCTGAAGTCAGAGCAGATTGTTCTGCAACTCTAAATGTGCAAACATATCTTTTGCACTTGAAAACTAATTTGTCATCCTAAGAGTGGTGAGATTCTACCGTACTGCAATTCTGAGCATGACAGAGTATCCCTTCCCATTGATAGCTGTGGAAGAGTGAGGAAGCTACATGATGAAGGTAGACTTTTTTAACTTAAGCTCTGGTGACTTTAAACATGCTCGCATCTCAGCCTCACTTCCTCATTCTACCTCCAAATTTAACTAAAAGGTTTTGAAGTACTTAACAGATTTTTTTTAAATTTTTTTTTAATTCTTGAATGTCTCCGGAGTTGTACTTTGGAGAGAGTTTTTGTTAGCTAAGGAAGTACAGTCTTCTGAGATTCCCTTTTGAAGTTTGTATTTGGGAGCGCTCTCTGTTGTGTTATTAAAGAGTTCTATTCAGACAGCCTTTTAACTATAATGCGCGCTGTAAGAGAGTGGTCTAGACACTGAAGGCCATCAATTTTTTGAATTACAATCTTGGAAAACCCCAAAATCTTGTGTCACATCTGAAATGTGCCTTGCTTGTCTGGAAGCATTCCTCAGTCCTAACAAAACACTTGGCTTGATCAGCATATTCAGATACCTATAGTATCTGAATATAGCATAGTTACTGCTTTTTGTGGTAAATTACCTTCATCTCCATACATATAGAATCTTCTAAAGCTGAATAAGGAACCTTATGAAGTGTGGGATACATCTCTAAACTAAAATATTTTGCTAAGCAAGTTTTTTCATATAAGTGTTGAATTTTATTTTTTATTTAGGAAGGAAAAATTCCTTTATGGAATGTTTTTTTAATAGTTTTAAGAAAAATCTTTTATTTCAAATACTGCAGAATATGTTAGGATATTGCAACCCAGTGTACAGTATTGAGTTTCTAATGACTTGGCAAAATCTGTTGCTGAATTCAGCAATTTTAATATTTTTGGGTCCTTTTCCCTAAAATACTGTTGCTGCTAGGATGATCAAAAGGCAGAAAATGATATGGCAATGAAACGAGCAGCATTACTGGAGAAGCGTTTGAGAAGGGAAAGAGAGACTCTGCTTCGAAAGCAGCAGCTGGAAGCAGAACTAGAACACAAGAAGGAAGAGACAAGGTAAAACTACATGTCATGATCCAAATGATCATTAAGAGTTAATGTAAAAATGTCCGATTTAGTTAAAAATGTAACTTCCATGTCAAAAAAATTGCGTCTTAATATCCAAGACACTTAATCCTAGAGCCAGATGTGTCGAGGACCTCGGCTGAAGGCACACGCCATCTGATCCTGCAAAATCAGCAGATGACATCAGTCTGTAGGTCAGACTCGACATATGAGCTCTGCTGGCCAGAGTGAAGCTCCTCAGAACACTACGCTGCCCTGCACCTTATGCTCTGAGGAGAGTGTATCACTTTGGGCTTCTTTCTGCACAAATGTACAAGGCTCACTCAGTTACAGCAGTCAAGCTAACAAACATGGGTTTGATTTTACTAATAACAGTATCCCAAAAAACTGAAACTGCCTGAAAATTGTGTTTAAAAAAAAAAAAAGGCAAGTTCCTCTTACTCATGTCTGAGAACTCTAAAGTTCCAAAAATCTGATGCCTGTGTTGTGCTCACTATACTAGCTAAAACTGTTAATTTGGAAAGTTTCTACTGCTGAATTTATTTGGTAATTTTTTTAGACGCAAAACAGAAGAAGAACGTCAAAAGAAGGAGGATGAACGAGCACGGCGAGAATTTATTAAGCAGGAATATATGAGAAGGAAACAACTGAAGCTTATGGAAGAAATGGATACTGTCATAAAGCCACGTTCCCTCTCAATCAAACAAAAAAAGCCACGTCCAAAATCTATTCATAGAGATCATATTGAATCACCTAAAACACCAATCAAAGGTCCACCAGGTAACAGATGTTCATGTGGAAAGAGTCTGTTCATGCTAAAACACCAGCTTGTCTTCTGGTACTAACAAGCACGTGCATTTATTAGTGTCTTGTGCTAAATTGAAGCTGCACGTGACCAAACTGGAAAGCAAAATTTTCCAATAGAAATGAAATGAAAAGCTGAATGTCACTTACCTGCTATGCATGCATGCATATATAAACAAACAAAAAGGTTAACTGTATGAAAACCCAGCAGAAGCACCAACTGTGCTGCAAGAATCTTACACACCCCTGTATTCTTCACTGATCTCTTCTTGCATCTGTAAAGGTAAGAATGAATAAAAGTTGGGAGATAAGTAATCAATAAATAAAATTATGATTATAAGGTAAGAGTACTTAAACTCCTGCTTAATACAGACAAAATACTGTTATATTTCTTTTTTTTTTCCTGTTTCACTCACCAACTCTGTGTACAGTCATGAACATAACACCAGTCTTGTAGAACAGTTCCTTTAGATGTCACATGACTGCAGTAATGATTGTAAGAAGTATTGCCAATTTACAATTAGAGAAAAGAAACCAGACTGCTCAGTGATCCTTTTTGTTACAGCATCATATAGCCTTGTTACTCTGCTGCATTTTCTCTAGCTGTTGCGCTCCATCTTCCAGGGTAATTTAAAGTATTCCCTTAACACCTTCCAAGAATCCATCCTAAGCTTTAAATTAAGTCTCTTAAGTTCTCTTTTATGAGAACTTAGTAACTCTGATTGCTTTCTTTGATTTGCATAGTTCAGATATTCCCATGTCCATGCTTCACATGAATGCTTAGTCTGCAACCTTCCCAGGTGGCTGCAAATGGCTGAGTGTCAGCAAGTGTTTCCATGAAGCACACCATATATGCATGCAGGTATATCATGTACGGGTGTAAGAGTCTCCTGTGTAACAGCTCTTACTGACTTTCTGATGCTGGTGTTGGGTCTAATGAACAGACTCTACTACTTGCATAGGTTTATAAGCCTTAACTTTGTTTTTATCCAGGTTCACAGCTTTATCGTGTTTTTTCAGTATCTAGTCTTTCATTGGCATCGCTGAATACAGGGGACAATGAGAGTGTGCAGTCAGGCAAGAGAACACCAAGGTAAAGCTAAAATAACCATTTCATTTAATAAAATTTGATAATCAGCTATGTAAAATTAGTATGAATTCTAAAGAGATCACATATCTATTGTGTACTCCAAGAACAGGTAAGTTTTCCTGATTGGAGAGAGTTTCTACTGTCAGGCACTAGGGGACCAAGCCACAATCATTTCTTTCAAAGATTTTACCAAGCAAACCAGTTGGGTAGCTATAAATGAGGTCCAAACAAAATGATGTTGACACAATCTCTATCATTTACCTGATTATATTTAAGTCTCAACTTGTGGGTATTCTAATAAACCCGTATGCTGTGGGCCACTCCATAGCTTATCTTCTTTTTTTTAACATAGAAGCTTCTTTACTGTTTGGTTTGGTTTTTTCTCCCTTAGCTGTCATACAGAAAAGTATTAAATGTTCACTAGGCCTTCAGCCTTTTCCAAACACCAGAATTTATGTTGCATTAAAAATCACATGAAAATTAAATACTAAGAGATTAAAATAACAGGATAATATTAATTTTCTATACAGAATCTATAATTCAGAGGAAAACTATTTCTGTGTAACTACTTAATTATATTCAGATAAATAGTATTTTTTTTATAGAAGAGAAGTAGGGAGGAAGACAAACTAGGAAAAGGGATTTGATAAGGAATACTACGTGTTACAATATCGTGTCATGTTTTCCTGGCCACTGTGCATCACTCGCCAACTCTGACACGCCTACAGCTGGTTCCAGTTGACTTTTCAATTTCCTTCATCTCTTGACAACTGTCTTTCTGGTTATTACATAAGAAACTTCATTAAAATTATCCAAGTAGCCTAACATCTATTGTAATCTCTTAATTAAAACTGATCATTTTTAAGAGGGGGATTTCTTTCAGCTATATTAGCCATTAGAATAGGCCTGATGTTGCTTATCTACACAGACTTTACAGGAGATTACCCCTATCTGTGTAGTTTTAATTGTACAGGGCTGTACTGTGCTTGTAATGAATACTACATTTTCCTCTGGCTTTAGATTTGATTCAGGGGGTTTAAACTTTTAAAATATGATAAAATTCAGTGCAAATTGCTAAAAGTAACAGAGTTGAAAAGATTTTCAGTAACTTTCTAGACCTGTGCTTTCACCTTTTTCTCATGTCAGAATTGTCTTTTGATGGTCACAGTGAATGAATTTCAATAATAACTTTGAGGTCTCCTTCATGCAGTTGCTAATCACAAAAGATGTAGGATATATTATAAATTTAATTTTCATCTATTGATGATTTTACTGGAAGTTGGTGTGAAGTTGGTGTATTGTTATAATACCACTCCACTTTTTTTTTTTTCCTTATTCTTTGATAGTAGTGCCTTTCTTCTCACTTAGAAAACCTTTCATTCCAAGGTGAAAATTTGACTGGGTTTTGCAGCAATCATAAAAGACCTTAAATATCTTGTAATAATTTCAGACGACATGACAGCCCTGCTTAGACCTTTAAATGTGTACACAGCCTGAAGAATCACGGCACCAGAAGTTACTGCTTCTGAAAACAAAAATCAGAAAGGAAATTTCTGTTAAATACAGCAGTTCTCACTGCCAGTTGTTGTAATGATTAGTATAAATGAACTACATTTATTACTTCACATTCATAATTTTATCAAAAGCTGGTTGGTTTGCCACATGAGATAACATTGTTTTGCTAGCACCAATGCAAAAGTAACACAAATTCCCACTAGTAATAATATTCCACAGCATAGAATATCTATTAGGTTTTTGCCTCTCAGATGTAGCCCCAAAAACTTATTAGCATCCACCTCACCTAAATACCAGCTTCTGCATCACTCAAAATACTTTATACAGAACATGAACTCAGTTATTCATTAATTTATTCTGTGAATATTATGCACTTCAGTTTATAGAAATCAGAATATTGTGTTCTAAGTAGTTTGCCTTCCTTTCATATTAGAAGGCTGAACATTGTAATTTTTTTTAATAGATTTTATAATTAATGTTTAGGTCTGAGTCTGTGGAAGGATTCTTATCTCCAAGTCGCTGTGGTAGTCGTAATGGAGAAAAAGATTGGGAAAATGCATCTACAACTTCTTCAGTCGCCTCTGCTACAGAATACACGGGTCAGTGACAATCATATTTGCAAAAGTACCTGACTCTTAGTGGTTCTAGGCAGGAAAAGTTTATCTTTTTTGTTTCCTGGAACTTGATTGAGGACACTTCCGTAAAAATGTTATTTTCACCTCTTTTAAAATAGATGGTAATAATACAAGGTTAACATTTTAAATCCAAAATGAAAATAGTGACTTGATAGCATTTGTGATAACCAGAATAAACTGCAGTTAGGCTCATAACAGCAGATGGGCTCACAGGTCACTGTGCACTCAGTAGTCTGTCTAGCAAGGCAAGAAGAGTTGAAATTTAAGTTCAATTTAGAATAGAGTTACAGAAAGCACAAAACCAAATTGCAGCGGCAAAAAATGTCTGCTTAGTAATGTGAATTTAAATCTTCTGCAGCCTTTGTTTCCAAATGGATCCTTTGTTGTTTATTTAAAATTTCACAATCTGACTTCTAACTCTTCAATATATTATGAATCAAATACCAGTGGTAACTTCATCCCTTTTCTCCAAATATACAGCATGTAATACTGCAAAGACCTTGCATCAGGATTATAAAAGCTTCATTTTTGCCCATCTAATATCACTTTGGTGAAGAGTAAAGTAATACTAGGCATGTTTGATAAACTTTTATGGAGATCAGGTTTGATTGATGAGCCTTCATAGATCTGTCTGTGCTGGCAAATGCTTGTTTTGAAAATAATCTTGCTTCCTTTCTGCTGAAGTGACTACAGTCTGGAAAGTGTTCATTCTGAAAAGCAAAAAGTAATTACCTGTTTTTAAACCATGAAATTTCAGACAGTTTGTGTCAGGATGTGCCACATTTGAAACACAATTAAATAACAGGAAGGACAGCAAGACTTTGGGTGGTAATTTCTGAGTTTTCTCATGAAGACCCAGTTCTGAAGATCATCTTTTAATGATTACTATGTAGAGCTTATTTTTAAATGAAGGAATATGTAGTTTCTAGGAATTGAATAGAAGGCTTTTTTCATGTTCTACTATCTTCACTCTGACAGATTTCATACAGCTTTTTTGTGCTGATTCTAGCCTTTTTTTCCCCCAAAGCATAGACAAAAAGAGATTTAATCTTAAATTTAATTGGTAATTGCTTGTATATTATGTTCCTTTTTAAGAGCTGGAATTGGTACTTATATGTTGTTTTTTTCCAATGGTTTTGTTAAAGTATATATTTGTTACAGAAATGAAAGCAGGAGGTTTCTTCTTCAACCAGATGAATCCATTTTTTTTTTTACAGATAGAATAACCTGACAAGTGTCAGGCCAGAGCTTTTATCCCTGGTTTTGGGTGAAACATTAATAGAATTCCAAGGTGAACAGGCTACAGTTACTCTAAGCACTGCATTGTTATACACAGCTTCATTGTTATACATCTCACCCTTGAGATCACAGGTGTAGATGAAAAAAAAGATTTTACTCCCTTCTGGATGACTGACATTTTAATTAGAAAAAGCAAAACATTTTGTAGTTCATAGAAAAGGTTGTCTGGGAGAAAATATATTTACAAAGACTGACAATAGTAATGATATAATAATGAAAGACATTTGTCAGCAAATTCAGTAATGGCTGACAGAATGACGTTTGACTTGTATGTGAAATTTGTGGTCTCTAGCCTGACTCCATTTTATTACTGGATTTTTATTTTTATACATACAAAAGTTCCCCACGAGAAGTGCTTCACAGCATTTAAAGTAACTCTTTGGTGGCTTGCTGGTTAACTTAGCTGATTTGTCATTCCTCCTCCATAGGACCAAAGCTCTTCAAGGAACCCAGTGCTAAATCCAACAAGTACATAATTCAGAATGCGCTGGCACATTGCTGCTTGGCTGGAAAAGTAAATGAAGGTCAAAAGAAAAAGATACTGGAGGTAAGGTTACTCTTCCCTTAAAAGCAGAAACACCTAAGTCAAACCACAGTCAGACATTAGGAAAATGCTGAAGTATAAGTGCAAATATTGAAAGGAATCTTCTGAAGTTATGTCAGCTCTTGGTGAAAGGCTTGAGTAATTTCTGTGACTTGTTTCCTGTATAGCCAGAAAGGTTCTCCAGTACTGTAGAAACAATAGCTGCTGCATTATACATGCAGCACAAAAAGCTGAATTAATTGATATGTTAAATAGTTGCTGCTTGATTAATATGAAAACGTCAATAGGTAGACTTTTATAATTTGCTCACAAATTTGTTTTCCTTAACATGAAGAGTGTCCATCTTACTCATGCAGATCCTTGGACTGGGGCCTTTAGACATAAAGCACAGCTCTCTCATGGATAGAAAGAAGTGAAACACATCCCTCCTAGGCTTTTCTCCAACTTCCAAGTACTACAGAAAGGTGCACTACAGCCTTTTCTCTTAGGCTGGTCTAAACCTTTCTGAATGTTCACAAATACTGTAAGGGTGAGAACTCGGGGACCATTCTATGCAGAACTACTTACATGGAGTCTGAGGCTTGAGAGTTACGGGACTGTTCCTTTTATCAGCAGTGACAAATTTGAGAGATTAAGTAGATGAAAGCACACAAGTACTTGGAATCTGGATTTAATGCCTTTTCTGATATAAATTTCACAAGAGTATTTCTTGCCCTTTCTTTTCTTCAGTCATTCTTCTGCATTCATGTTTAGATGCTGCCTTTTCTGTCTTTCCAGCTACTTTATGGAAATAACAAGTGAGAAATCCAGTCTCTTTCAGTTCAATTAACTGGGAGCACAATACCCCCCAGAAACCCCGGAAAGAACAGCTATACAAAGGTCATGCTTATCTCTAAGATGCAGGGTATGTCACTTGGTAGAAGCTGTACATCTTCAGGGCACATGTCCCATAGAAGTTGTGCTGGGAGAAGTAGTAATCTGAAAACTTCAGATAATACAGAACCTTTGCTTAATACACTTCAACTGACTTCGTGGTTTGACTAAACTTGAATGGATTTAGGGGTGACTGAAACCCCATTTTAGCACTGGAGGATCTTTCAGGCACAAGTAAACACACCTACATTTCCTGTTCCCAAACTTGTAACTATTAGGCATGTTTGATGAAATGGATCAAATAATTTTTATTTGGGCTACAAAAAATTTGTCAGGATGTGTTCTTGAAGTACAACTAAACAAGTATAGTGGAAATTGTGTAAATAAATAAGGTTTTGCTTGAGAAAGATAGCTAGTTGATCAAAATTCAGATAGGTGCACCTTAGTGAATTCTAATGATTGAAGATAAGGTATTTTAGTGGACAGAGTTAGACATAAGTTTTAGTTCTAGTAGAAAACAAACTACAAATGACACTGTTTTCTAATTAAAACGCAAAATTCATATTGTGAATATTTTTCTTTCTTTCTTTTAAAGGAAATGGAAAAATCTGATGCCAATAATTTCTTAATCTTGTTCCGGGATTCAGGCTGCCAGTTCCGATCTCTGTATACGTACTGCCCTGACACTGAAGAAATCAATAAATTAACGGGAATAGGTCCCAAATCTATCACAAAGAAAATGATAGAGGGACTGTATAAATACAACTCTGACAGGAAGCAATTTAGCCACATACCTGCTAAAACTTTGTCTGCCAGTGTTGATGCAATTACCATTCACAGCCATTTGTGGCAAACAAAGAGACCAGTAACTCCTAAGAAACTTTTACCCACCAAGGCATAGTAGATGGGAAAAAAAATCTGCTTCAGACAATTATGATAAACTTGCACTTCATCTTTACTGCCTATAGGAAATAGAATTCTAGTTGCCAACAAGACTCAAAACTGGACACCAAGTTCTATTATCATGTCCAACTGGAATGTAAACACAGTGTTTAGAAGTGCAGAAGATTATCGCTTAGGTGAATAATTATGAGTGATCATGGAAATGTTTGACTTGTGTGGAGATTTGTATGTGCTAATACAATATATAGAGTATATTTGCTCTGTATTTTGATTAGATACACTGAAGCACTGAATGTTCCTCTTTAGTGACTCAAACTACATTTTTTTACATCTGTTGCCTTATATGTTTGTATTTGTGCTTGTCTTGAAATATTTTTTCCTTCACTAAAGGAAAACTTAATACTGTCAATACCATTGAACTTTGCATACTGACTTACAGTAAAGGCTAAATGATAAGTAGTATGTCACTGAAGAACAGCTGAATGGGTCTGTTCTGCAAGATCCCTGTTGTTTGCTGTAATAAAATCAAGATTCATTCCCCTGAGTATTTATAATTCTTTTTCACTAAATACTGATATGCTTATAGACTAAACAGTAAAAGAAAAGCCTTTGAACTGCTTAAAGTTTCCTTCAAATAAATTATTTAATAACTCAGGCTATAGTTAGGTGATGCAATTATTCCTGTTTCAGTAAGTTGCCATCTGAGATGCAATGACTGACCATTTGTGTGTTCATGCCACCATTAAAAGGCAAAGTAAAAGGTTTTGGTAGACCTCTAAAACAGTTTAAGCAAACGTGCGTTATTTTGCATCATTCCGGATGAAGAGCAAGCACACGGTCAGGTAATGCTCCTCCAAGGAAGGAACAGGAACTTGTAAAACATAGTTCCCTGACAGAACACTAAAAATATTTAGAAGAATCACAGAATTCACTAAGTCACAGACCTTCCAGAAGTCAGGTATCTAATTCCAATTGATTTTAACACCATCTGTTCTTCCTGCCTTCAGATCTGCCAGCTCAGATTTAAATCCTTTTTCTAGGGATTAGACATCTGATGAGAATTTTCAGTGTGTCTTAGTAAATTGTTTTCTTGCCACAATCTAACAAATAATGTCTTGTGAACTTAGTGATTTTAAATACATATGGCAAAAAAAACTAATGACGGTTGAATAAGTTTATAATATAACCATTTACAAAAACAAACTCTAGGAATATTTCAGTATTATTTATAAAGGGCTGCATTTTATTTCAAAACAGTGTTTGATACATCACTATTCTGTTTCAGTGTTTGTTTCTCTTATAATTTGCTTTTAACATAGCAATGTTCTGAAGAGAAAAAAAACAAACAAACTACAAACTTGAAGCCTCCCCTAAATCTGTGGCTATTTTGATAATGTACAGCAGATGATTTGTTGGGGGAAAAACAAAAATCTCATTCTCAGGAAAAGACTTGAATGATTTGTGATTCTGTTCTGTTTCAGTGTTGTGACAAGTACATTAACATAAGACAGTATTGTGCTCCAAGTACGTAGTCCATTCTGTTTCATGGGGAGACTCAAGCTATGTTCATATTTCTCTCATTAAACTGCTTTGAGAGAAGCTGTGTATGCCTCACTACTATGATGTGCTCATTTACTTACAGAAAAGATGCACAGGAATGAGATGTCATTAAGCAGTTTAGAACAGTACTTTTTTTTAAATTATTATAAGGCCTTAGGCATCAATGCATCTGAGTTATAAACATTTTCTCAAAAATGCTGTCAGTTTTACTGTAATTTATGTTCTTATATTTATGTATATTTGTTAAAACTGTAAAAAAAAAAAAAAAAAAGAAAAACACTTTAAAATACATGTTTAATATGTATGTGGCTCAAAACTTTGTGGTTAGCTGATTCCTACTGTTTGCATGTATATCACCAGGATATGTAACTCTTATATTTCAAGTGTATACATACTGTGTATATAGGATATAAATAATATTAAAAAAGGGGAAGAGGGTTTGCACATTCTGCCTGTTAGACAGTTCCTTCAAATACTGTTGTAGGAACATCTTGAATAACAATATTAAACTGTGTATAATATACAGTGATTCAAGAAACCAGAAGGTTGGGATTAACTGATACACATATGGTGAATAACTTCAAAAGAAGTTTTATCATGGGAGGCTTTTTATTTCTAAAATCTATACTATGATTTAACTGAAGATTTGCAACACCATAGAGAGAGACATGTATCAATCTAATTAAAGTGAGCTTAAATTACAGAAATTGAGTCATTTTAAATATATTTCAATGTACTATGAAATTTACTTTTGTCAACAGGTCACAGATTCGTGCAATGTCTAAAAGTAGAATGTGAATAACGCAGTTGAAAATTTCATTGCTTGCAGTATAAAGTTTTACTTAATACAGGAGAAGTAAAGCTAGATATGCTTTTCCTTTTTAAGCCTGCAAATTTTCTAATTACAGTGGATCTTTGGTTGGGATCATGTTTAAAAAAAAGAAAGGAGAAAAAAAAAAAAAAAGCTTTCCATAAAGGCCAGTATTTATCACTGACCTTTTCAGAACACACTGGTGCTTTCATCAGGGGTTATTATTATTGTTGCTACAACTGAATTGCCAAACTCTCATCTTTAGTTTTTGAAGCAAAATTTCATATTCTAACAGTCATAATAGCTACTGAATTTTTTTTAAATGTTAGTATGACTGTTAGTTTTTATTATTTGGCTGTTTAAAGCCAAATTCAGCTATTTAATTATGATTTAATGGGCACTGTTGAAAACTGTACAGTGTATTGTGTGCTTACTTGTCCACTTCTATGGAGCATAGCTTCCATATTTTTTTCAAATGCTGTGCTGTAAAATATTGTCATTGCTACTTCTGTGGTACAGTGTAGTTTTTTTCCTTTCATTTAAATAAAAGCATGGCACCAAAAGTACTTTTTTTAATTGTTTTCTTGCTTACATCTGTATATATAAACTGAAACTATAGAAAGTTCACACGAATGCTTAAATGTTTTTTCTTCTTGTATTTCAGCAACACAGTGCATATTTCCTCCAGTTTCTATATTTCTGCTTTTGTTTGCCATTCTCTTACTCTCACACATAATTTAGCTTTCTGATGTTACCAGAGGGAGACTGTTGCAGAATGAGACTTCTCATTTCATTCTTGAGGACAACACATGTTACCCCGTTATCTTCAGAAGTGAGTGAGTATCACACGGTGTTACCCCCTTATCTTCAGAAGTGAGTTTCACAGCGGTAAGTCAGCTGAAACTCCTGTACTCTGGTTAGCTTCCGTTGTTCTAAAACCACAGAAAATTACTGGTCAGTGCAATGGGTTTGTTTCAGATGGGAAGGTTTGCAGTATGAACTGAAGTCTCATCTTCATCATGATAGTTAATAAAGAATATTACTGTTAGTGAAGCTGTTAGTGGTGCAATCATCAACGAACAGTATCCAAAAAATAAGGTGTGTCTTCCAGATTTTTAAGTTAGCCTTCTTTTCCAGTCCAAATTATGCTTTTTGGGTTTTTTTGGGGGAGGGGGGTGTTGTCCTGCTGGGTTGCAAAGCAAGAGCAAGGACTTGCTGAAAGGGGAGATGACATCACTGCATTGTCAACAGCCAGACTGAATTGTCAGGCTAACTTAGGCAGATCAAGAATCTTTACATTTCAGAGCTATTCAAAGGGCAGGCTCAAGGATGAGACAAAGGATATCTGATAGTAGGGCTTTTACTACTGACTTGAAAAATAATGTGGTTGAAAATGAATTGCCTTCCTTCCTTCAAAAAAAAGTGGTTATTTTTCAGCTAGCTCAATCATTTCCCTCTATGGCATCACAAACAGGCTGACACAAGCAAGGAATTATGTTGGAACACAAACACCCACTTGCACCCAGTAAAGCTATTTTTTCAGTGGTGACTGCAGCTCGAAATTTTCGATTAAAACCAGCCTTTGTACATACAGGCTTTAGAACAGTCTTCCCTTTCTCTGTCCTTTGGCAAGTAACGCCACACTAGGGAAACTTCAGATCACACCCTGGTAAATTTGACAGATTATGACTGTGCTGTGTCTGAATTTGCACAGAATTTATGAATCAAAATGTGTAGTGCTGTGGGATCCAGTGCAGAGATCTGGTATCACCAGTTGCTGAATAGTCATCTCAGCTACAGTTGGGGCCTAAGCTTTTGGATCACTCAAAGGTGATGTTAAAAAATAGCTTTTTCTCAAATCTAGCTATACTGATCAGTGTAGATGTCAGAAGTCTGCTTTCCAATAACAATAAATAAATAACACCACAGCTCTGTAAGGGCTAAACCTTTAACTGCTTAGATCTTTTCAAATAGCAAATTAGCATTTCTTTGCTGCCTTGTTACTAATTTAATGAGCTGAATAGGCAGTTTGAGGAATTGTGTCTACAAAGATCTATCCTGACAACCACTGGCCTTTACATCTGCTTTTACATTTTTCTAATTAAAAAAATTTCAATTATTAAAAAAAACAAACCACACCCATGCAAATTATAAATGCACATATATTTTCAGACCAGTTTGCTTACACACAGATGTAAAAAGAAATATACTTATTTTCACAACCCTAGCAAAGAGTTAAATACACTAGTGTTGTTCCTCTAGCTTATTTTCTTCTAGCAAGAAAGAAAAGTAGCGACCCTGTGTGTTTTACCCTTGGAACTACCGATGTTCTTAAGAGACAGAGAAGCAACACACAACATACACATTTAAGAGCTCGGTACTAACTCTTCAGGACCTGGAGTTCTTAACACTAGGCTTTTTATCAAATTTCGGGATTCAAGGATAACACCACTGGACATGAGACAGGACTGCCTCTGAACAGAAAAGCAAGTAAGTAGAATTTCAAGAAAGGGGAAAGCAGGAGAAAATTAAAGCTTCCTTTGGACTTTTAGTCAACATTACAAATTACAGTATGTATAAAATACTTGGGAGTAATTCATTATCAGTTGACACATTTGTTAAGGAAGATACTGTAAGAATTTTTTTTTTGACATAAGATGTTTAGGTTTTCAGTTCATGGTATGTGAATGGTATGGTGTATGAAGACTAGGCATTTTTAATTCACTGTTAATTTGTTAATGGAGATTTGTGTAAAGACTAAAAGCTAATATGAAGCTTTTCATCAGTGTAGCTCTGTCTTACCCTTCTTACATCATCACTGATCTACTGTCTGCATTATGAGACTTGGCAAGGTCCCACAAGCCCTGCAATTATTTAAATTACCTGAAGCCAGATTATACTTTGTCTCAGTATTTTTCTTGTTTAAGCTACCTGAAACTGAAGCTATGATGCTGATATAAACAACTCTCCTACAGATTGTGCAGGAATTTGCCTGAATTGTCACCCCAAAGTTCTTGAAATCCTTTCTTGAAATGAGAGAAAAATGTTCCCAGAAGTCAAGCTTTAAACAGAAATATTTTTTTCAACTCTTTACAAGGTCATGCAAACATAATACAAAAATGTCAAGTTGAATGGCCCAGGGAATTGGCCCGTTTTGATGATGACAACACAAAGATGCTTTGCACGAACAGCTGGACTGCACTGGCATATCTCGTGCAAGGTTAGCACTGGAGAATCGTTCTAGACTGTATCCAGTCCAGCTGGGATTGTCTGTGGCCACCTGCAACATCTGTAAACTAATCGCATGATTACGCTTTCCTCTCCTGAAGCGTTCCAAGGACAGACTGCAGTGCCCTGTCCTAGTCTGTCACTAGGCAAGGCAGAACTCCTCCTCTACTAATCCTGATTTTCAAGCTCTCCAAAACTCACACCTAACAGCTTTGCTATTCATGGGAGTTACCTTCTTTGCAGTAATGACTAGGGAGTTCAAAACAAGCCAAGACCATCCCAGAGAAATCTTCCTATGCCCAAGTAGAAAGTTAAGAACAGAGAATAGGATCCTCCCTCTGTCCTTTTGTGAAAAGACAATACTATTTAACCAGATATTTAAGAGTAGTAGGACTACCTTCCAAAGCAGGTGCATCAAGTAATGCTGCCTATTCTTCCATACTTCTTCCTGCAGACAGATACTTGGCTCTTGGAATCTCATTCCAGACTGTAGGAATTTGCTACTTCCTTTGTGAAAGGCCCAACATTCTGAGCAGGAAACAGAATCGTTTCAAATTCAGAACTTACTCTTCCTTTCAGGTCTGTAACAGAGCTTTACTTCTTTCATCCTGAAACTCAGAGTTGATCTGAGGACCTATGCTGGAAATCAAGCTATTGCACAAAAACAGGTAAACCACAGTAACACCACTGGGGAACCAAAATTAAACCTGAAGGCATATTTATCTAGTCTTTTGTAGATTAAGCAAAGTTTAAAATGGACGTTTCTTATACAAGTGTATGTTCAGCAAAGTTATGCACACAGCTTTGTTCAGGCAATTAAAGTCATCCTGGTTTTTAAGACTGATTTATCATCTCTATTATAGCAGATGTATTGGGAAACAGATTAATTTCTGTCATTACGTTTCCTATTAATCAGTGCCTCCAAAGGTAACTAAGCAATAAATGATTGCTTTGCAAGTAAATGGAGGGATTTGGTGTTTTACTAGCAAATCCAGCTGCCTGGGATGCGATGCTCGAAGTTGAGTGTTGCAGGAGGAGTCATCCAGTTCCACAGTCCTTGCTTGTCCCTGCCAGAGTCACTGCTGTGCAGGCAGGTGCCACTCCTCGACAGATGACCCTTGGGACATTTCTCTTTATTCCTTTCTAAAAAGAGAGAGAGAGAATAACATGATTCCCTTCTGCTCTCCAGCAGATCCTCAGTAAAACAGTGTAAGCAGACTCAAACTCACTGCACTTCTTAACATTTTTAACCATCAGTGTGCCAGACAATCCACTTCAGCTTTGGTTAAATCCCTGGCAAGCTTCCCTGGATCTCTGATACATGTCACACTTTTGTAATAAAAAAAAACCAACCAACCAAACAAACAAAAAACAACAAAAAAAAAAAAAAACAAAACCAACCAACCACGGGGTCTCTGGTAGATCCTTTGTCAGAAAATTGTCACCCTCTCCAGTTTGCCCAGGCCTGTCAGCACGCTGCCACATACAGCGGGGGGTTGCCTAAGTGCTATATGAGCATTTTAATATAATTCTCTGTATCTCATCTCCCAGCTCTATTTAAACACAGAGAAAGCTTATTAACTGTTCACCATGATAATTCTTAAATGCCATAATCTTCTAACAATTATAAAAATGCATTAAATGTAACCGAGTATCAAGTTCTATATAACTGCATCTTCCTAAAATGTACATAGAACATAGGCGTATAGAGGTTTTCTGTACAGAATTTCAACAGCCTCAAGGAGCGGAAGACAGCAAAAAACACATTAGAAAAAATCTAGGGCTGGCCTGAAGAGTGGCAGCGCCTCGTGCAGCAGTAAAAGGTGTTGCCAATCCGCCGCCGAGGCGCGGGCGCGGCGGAGCGTGCCGGCAGCTGGCGCCGCTCACCCACAGGGGAAGAAAAGCCCCTCGGCTCCGGGGCCGTTA
>JANHFX010002079.1:0-19938 GCA_027560015.1 Chloroceryle amazona
CACGGGCAGAAGGAGGCCCCCGGGCGGAGCAGGCGGCCGGTGCGGAGCGGGCTCGGGGGGGTTAATCCCCTCGGTGTGGGCGTTGAGAGAGCTGAGAACTGCAGAGCCAGGAAATGCTCACCCGTAACACTCGCAAAACAACCCCACAGCGTAGGAAGGCAGTAGCGTTTTGCGGGCTGTGAAACGTGTAACGCTTTTCAGAAGCGCTGGAGGCTGCGCAGCCGGGTGTTCCGAACCCGCAGGGAGGAGCGCAGCTTTCCCCCGAGGTTAATTAGGGAAACGAAACTGCTCTAATTGGAGGCTCGCACATGCCCTGAGCCCTTCTGCACCAGGTCCAGAGAACGCGCTGCCGGGTGAGAGGGCAAAAGCGATTTGAGCTTGTGCTCTTTCTCACTCGTGACGCCAGAGCTGGATGCTGTGGTGACGTGGGGATGTGACGGGGCTTGCACGGCTGCAGCAAACTGTGCAATTGCTGTGGAGCAATTGCAGCCTTGAGAGACAAAACAGGGACGCTGAATCACAGCTTGGTACTACAAGGATAGACTTATGGCTGTAGCTACAGCATATACCTCTAACTGTCAAAAAGCCAGTTTCGTGCCTTTCAAGATGACTTAGGTGGTGAAATTAGGTTTGTGTTTGTCCATTTAAAAATAATTCTCGTTTCAGTGGAAACAATTTTGAAATTATCATCATAGATGATGGAAGCCCAGATGGGACACAGGAAATTGCTGAACAGTTGGAAAAGATATATGGATCAGATAAAATAGTGAGTTGTATATTCTGGTCTTTGTGGTTTTGTTTTTCATTTTTATTGTGTTACAACATAATTTAAATGCTTATAGAAATGTAACAGAGTCCATGAATTCTGCACTTTTTAAAATCCTTAAACAAGTGGTTTTAGTTTTGCACACTGCTTTACACCACTGTAGCCTTACAGCAGTCACGCAGCTGCTTGGCAGCATTATGAACTAATATGCAGAATCCTGAATTAATATTTGCAGGATGTTTTCAGTACTTTGTGCATTGCTGTGCGCTGTCGAGTGATGAACAGTGGATGTTGGTGTTCTCTGTGCGTGCCTGAGGGAGAGATGAGGTTTGGATAAAATTTAATTTCATTTTAAGTGACTGCAGTAATAGGGAAATTGGAGAGATGAAAGCCACTCTGGTCTTGTGATTTATGTAGAAACTGTCTAGTTGCATAACAGGACTTTTTTTTTTTTCCTTTTTACTATATTGCTGTATAACCATCAATTATATACAAGAAGATACTGCCATTTATTTAGTCATTATGAGTCAGTAAACCCCTTTTTTTTTGGCAATAAAAGCTCTGTCACAGAACAGTGTAAAACCCCAGCATTCAGTTTGTGAGAGTCTTGTGCTCGAGGCAATGTCAGACTTTCTGGACCTATAACTGTGTAATTAGCAAAATTCTTTCCTGTGTAAAATAGCAAATTTCAAAGTGCTAGCAAAATTAATTAAAAACTGTACTTGGAGTAATATATGTCTATTTTAATATATCCTGCAGCTCCTAAGACCCAGAGCGAGAAAGTTGGGCCTTGGTAAGTCCTTATTAACTCTCGTTAGTGCAAAAAAAAAAACAAATTAAAAGCTGATGCATTCTTTGATTGATCTAGTGTATAAAGTTCCAGGGGGGAAAAAACAAACAAACAAACAAAAAAGAACACCACTATAAAGCCCAAAAGCAGAAATACATTTTCATCAAGTTTTTTTGTAAATGGCCAAGCTTACAAGCCACGTGCAAAAATCAGAGAGTATTTGTAACCAGTTCCCCACCACCTCAAACCTCAACACCCAGGGCAGGCCACACAAGAACAGATCCAGGTGGGTCATGAAAGTCTTTAGAGAAGGAGACTCCACCAGCTCTCTGGGCAGCCTGTTCCAGGCTCTGTCACCTCACAGGGAGGAAACTTTTCCTCATGTTGAGGTGGAACTTCCCATGTTTCACCTTGTGACCATTACCTCACAGGGCATAACTGAAAAGAGACTGTCCCCTTCTACTTGGCACCCACCCTTGAGATGTTTGTAAGTATCAGTAAGATCCCCTCTCAGTCTTCTCTTTTGCAGGCTAAACAGCCCCAGGGCTCTCAGCCTTTCCTCCTAAGAGAGATGGCCCAGCCCCTTAATTATCTTTGTAAGTCTCCCATGGATTCTCTCCAGTATTTCCCTGTTCCTCTTGAACTGGGGAGATCAGAACTGAACACAGGACTCCAGATGTGGTCTCACTAGGGCTGAGTTGAGGGGAAGGAGTACCTCCCTGGACCTGCTGGACACTTCGTCTTTATGCACCCCAGGAGACCATTGGCCTTCTGGCCACAAGGGCACGCTGCTGTTCCACAGATAACTTCCTGTCTACTAGGACACCACAGTCCCTCTCCATGGAGCTGCTTTCCAGTGGGTCTACCCCTAACCTGTACTGGTGCACGGTGTTGTTCCTCCCCAGGTGTAGGACTCTACATTTATCCTTGTTGAATTTCATTAGATTGAGAAAAAGAATGTAATTTTTTACAAGAGCAGCTACTGTACTTGTGTAGAACCTACTGACCCAGAGGGCACAGTGGTACTTTCTGTGCAATCATATTCAGGGTGTTTCCAAAATTGTACCATAGTTCATTCCCAGACAAGGCTGGGATGTTTTTTCCTGATACATATTTGGACAGAGATGTTCAGCTAACCCATTTTTGTGAATTATGATTAAAATTAAAAAAATCCAAACAAAACAACCAAAAAAACCCCACTGTATCTGACAGATGTCCAGCACTCAGACTACTAAAGTGTTCTCAGCCATTGAAGCTGAGACAACTGATAATGTGAATTGTAGGTTTTTGAAGTACATTGCAACAGTTACTGGTTTTGTAGAAACCTTACTAATTTGGGCGTCCTTGTACCACTGAGATTGATCATTTAAATTTGCATGGAATGATGCAGGACTGCAATTTTATTTCATGCCATATTTCACAGAATATGTAAATCATGTTTGTCATTATTTACTGTAGAAAAAATCAGGTATCCCAGGAAAGGCGGGTATCCCACCTGCCTTTCTCACTAAATGTCTTGGCAACCCCCACTTCCATGTGCTGGTAAAACATCTGAGGTGTCTTGTGTACTGAGTTCTGCAGCTCATTTCTCCAATCCACTGAGCAAAAATAAAATTCTAATTTTGATATTGAGTTGTCTATTTAAAATCATCTTCCTATACTTTTTTCTACATCTCTCATTTATATAAGAAACTCCAAAAGGCTTACATATCTTTGTTTTCTGCTGTTTCATCTTTTGTCCTAATTTGACCACAATTGCAGATTACATTTCTGTTTTTCAAATACCATATCTATCAATCATACACAATATAAAAATCTGTGATGCTCCTACCGTGTAACTTTGCAAACAACATGGAAAAATAAAAAGGAAATCCCGGTTGTTCATTAACCAGGAGATAGTTTCCCCTGAGAGTGCCTGCTAAGGACACCAGTTGAGAGGCTTTATTTTTTCCCAGTTTTCTGTATTCCTGATGAAACTATCAGAAACACTTGAGAGCAATTTGGATCAGTGAAGAGCATGTGCCAGCTTTTAATCTCTGCTGTGCTGCCCTACTGCCCTTGGAAGCAGCGCTGTCTTTGAACCTCATGACTCGGATCAGAAATTTGTGCTGTTGAGGAAAACTGTATTAGCACGACTTGGTGCAGCTGTTACTGGGATAGCTACACCAGGTCATACAGCATAACATGCAACAAAAGTAAGAAAAAAAAAAAAGACTGTCTTCAGATTAGGTACCAGGATGTAACTCATGGTTGTCAAGGAGAGCAACCCAAAATCTGTGTACTACTAATAGTAAATTCTGAGTCTAGAAAGCAATGCTTTTTTAACTATTGGTGATTATTTTGTTGCCTGTATCCTATTTTCAGTTTTCTGTTGCTCATAGTGCCTATGGCACTTCTGGAAATGCTATTGCAGATAAGTGTCTCACTTATCAAGTTGTGTTTGTGTGCCTTTCCAGTGCAGCATGGCTTGCCAAGGTTTATAGTGCTGAAACTTGCAGGGAAAACGAAAAAGAATTTTAACATTTGACCACAATTTTAAAATAAATTTTAGGAGTTTTTAGTTGATCCTTTTGTAGTATAACGTAGACATTTTAGAAAATAGATGAAGACTCTGCCGAGAAGGTTGCATATTTTAAAATAGTGAGGGAAATTATTTCTGTACTGTTTTCATCAGGCACAGCTTATATTCATGGAATGAAACATGCCACTGGGAATTTTATTGTTATTATGGATGCTGACCTCTCTCACCATGTAAGTCTGTATTGTATGTGTTGTGTTTTAGGTACTGTCATAATCAAATTTTCGGTGTTAGGGGTTTTTTTGTTTCCTCCACCCCCATTCCCTTTCCCTTTTCTGATCTGTTTTCCTTCCATTTCAGCCAAAATTTATTCCAGAGTTTATCAGGTAGGTGCTGATGTAATATGAGAGAATGACTTCTGAATGTTTATTGTTGCATAGTAATATTTGAAAGCTTTATATTCTTGTGTAGCTGTCTAGCTGCAGTGAGAAAATTGTCAAGGCATGAATGCAAATAGAAGAGATTGGACCTCATTTGTCCCCAAATCATCCAGAAAAATAATTAGTTCCTAACTGGAGCAAAAGTCCCCAAATTTAAAGTAATAGAGAGCATGTGTGACTAAGTACTTCCATTCCTTGTAATGCTTGTTCAGCTCTGAAAAGCGTATATATAAATGTCATCTTCTAATCCTTTCCTCATGTGTGCATGGAGAGATAGCGAGCAGAGGACTGTCCTCAGTTACTGGTGAAATACTTCTCTGCCTTTTTCCTACCTCTTGCCTCCCTGTAACATTCAGTTTGTGAGAAATGGTCAACAGGTGTTACACTGGGGGCTAAGGGCCGTACTCTGCCTAATTCATTAGTGTCTGCAGCAGGTACGCGTGGTATGGATGAAGGACAGTTCCAGATCTTTCTCCCCTTGCTATGGATTTGTGTAACTTAAGTATTTCAATCTGTATTTAAACCAGTCTGTCTTTTGTACTAGAGAGAGGCTTTAAAAATGCATGTCAGTCTTTATAAATTATTTATGAAGTAGCTCATGAAATTCCCTGACATAGTTGGTAAAAGATAATCATAAAGTTGCCTGAAGTAGCTCTAAGAGAACAATTAACAGGTTTTTAAATGCATCATGCTTATAATGACCATAACTATTATTTTCCTCTCTACTTATTAAAAGGTTTGTGAACTACAGGCTTTGTACTAAAAGAGTGATTGTTAGTTTGAAATTTGTACTGCCCTCTTACAAATATTCCTCCTGTTTTTCTGGTAAAACCAACTGCTTATAGAAAGCAGAAAGAAGGCAATTTTGATATTGTATCTGGAACAAGATATAAAGGAAATGGAGGAGTATATGGCTGGGATTTGAAAAGAAAATTAATCAGGTTAGTAGTTTTTCTAGTTATTTGCACATACATTTGTTATTTAGAAATAATAATTCCAGGTACTCAACTCAATGTGTAAGCTGAGCTAAGTCTTTAGTCAGTAGTACTGGGGTACTGCAGTAATATGCTAACTAATAGAGCCATGGCTGATTTGCAAATTCTTTGATTAAAACCCACCAAGAAACAATGTAATTATATAATTTGTCTTGAGAAATGGATTGGAACAGTGCACAAATCTGCATGGTATCAGGTTGGGACAGTCTTTCCGCTTCATCATCCAAGGAATGAGCAGAGTTGTTTAGTTCGATTTAGTATCTGTAATGATCCTCTTCCCTAAACACTAAATCACTCGCTAACCCCTCTTCTGACACTGATTTGTCCTAAGTTAGGAATTATCTGGTATGATCAATGTCAATAAATCATTACTTGGGCCTTACTGGAGAACAGTTACAGTGAACACTAGAGAGAGGTTTCATCCAGAAACAGAGGAAAACTCTGTCCAAGTTGTGTAAGGATACGGAGGCTGGCATCTTGGAATTACAGGGACTTAGGGACTTCGAGGAGGTCATCAATAAGTTTCTACAGAGTCTTTCTCTTACACCTCCTTTAAGCAAATAGGCATAAGTTAATGCTGCTTTATAAACGCTGTTACTGGAAAGAATTCAGAGCAAAAGTTGTGTTACCAGTCTGATCAGGAGATGGTGTCACAGGGGCTGGATTTGAATTTGTCTTTTAATGGCTGGAATAGATGCTCATCTTTTCGTGAATATAAATAAAATATACAGCCCAAAAAGGAAGAGAGCTAAATGGACATTACAGAGGAATCGTATATACTGGACAAGGTGAAGGATTTGCCCATCTTATCAGGGTGCAGTGTAGCCCTCAGCAAGATAGTCACGGCAGGCTTTTTGGTGTCAGTGTTTTTCATCACTGGAACTTCTCTTTATCAGACTATGAAAGCAGTGTAAACCAAATCTGAACCTTAATTTTAATAAAGCCAAGTCTCACAATTGTCTAGGAAGCATTTTTATTCGCCACTTACAGTGAATGTTAGAAGAAAAATGCTTTGACTGTTGTCACATTTATTTCTTTTGTATAATATTAGTGTGTAGCTGTACTGAGAGTTCTACTGGAAAGAAATAGACTGTAAACCTGATTGCTTAAAATTGTTTTCACCTTCACAGATAAGTTTAGTAATCTACCAGTCATCTACATTTGAAAAGCAAAATTTGGGGGGTTGATTTCAAGGTTCTATGATTTGCTAGTAACACCTAGCAGTGAAAGTGTAGAAGTATAGTTTCATATTAAATAATAAAAAGTTAGGGGGTTTTTTTGCTAGTAGGATGCTATTTACTTTCTAGAAATTCTGCTTGATCTTCCTGAATTGTATACTGAGCAATTTTGACATCCATGTTTTCTTCCACAGTCGTGGTGCCAATTTTATAACTCAGGTTTTGCTGAGACCAGGTGCATCAGACTTAACAGGGAGCTTCAGGTATGGGTCTGGTTTGCAATTCATAAAGTTTATTTGAAATTAATAAATTGTTGAACAAGGAACCGGAGTCAGAACAGACCTTTACTGACACTATGAAATCTATTTGGAAAGGGTGCAAGAAATAGTAGACTAGCTGGGAAGAACGGCTGCTCCTATGGCTTTGTTACAGATTGATTGATTTAATAGTAGTTGTGTGAGTGAGTGCTTCCTACACGCTTTCTTGATTTCCAAACTTCAGAAATTGTGCTTCAAGTTTCATGTTGTTTGTAATCATTTACAGGTTATACAGAAAAGAAGTCTTACAGAAACTAATGGAAAAATGTGTTTCTAAAGGATACGTCTTCCAGATGGAGATGATTGTTCGGGCTAGACAGTTAGGATATACTATTGGAGAGGTATAGTAAAAGTATGGATAAGAGTATTGTGCTTTCATTTAAATGAAGATGCAGATTACTGGGAGCATAGGAAATCTTGTGTGATTCCAAGAAGAAAGATTTTCAAATTGAAATTACGTATGTCAAACTATTTTCCCAACTTTACCAGGTGAACACTAGATCTGAAATTCCAGTGGCTGGCTGATGTGCTTTGCAGATCCTTCCTTCCTCCTGCTGCTGTGTGTTTAGCTGAATGCAATTTTACAAGGTTCTTCAAAGGAGGGAAATGAGTAAAAAATACACCATGAAGCTGCTCTGAGACTTTTCTTTCCTCCATATTGTACGAACATCTCTAGTTAGGTCTTTTCAAATTGCTTTGTTTTCTCCTGATTCTGTTTCGGACTTATTCTGTTTCATTTTATCTCTGTCATTTATTGCCTTGTTATTTTCCAACTTTCCTACAACTTCCCACTTCTAAACTTTGAATGCGCTGTCTCCAGTCATTGAAAAAGAGCTCCAAAAAATGGTTAGATCCTCTATTTCCATCAGTCTGAGTGCTGTCTTTTATATTTCATTGAATTGCTCTTGCTGGTGTCTTTAAAGATGATTCACCAGAATTCTGTCTGCAGCCAAATCTCAGAACGAGTTCTTCATCCTCATTTTTATGTCTGAATTGTCAGAGAACTCTGTTGCTGGTACTTCTCTCTCCATACCATGAGTTCTGCATTTCTCTGTTGGTATCAGGTAGAGTATTTCTACACAATAAAGCAAGCTCTTTTCTTCCACCTCTCCTGCTTATGGAGCAACATCATTATCCTGTCTATAGCTGGGCTGTGACCCTAATTTCTTGGGTCTTCACATCCAGCTGCATTCACATATTGCTTTCTCATATTGCCGAACTAAATCCTCACCTGTCTGTACATCCAGATACTGAAACGTAGGGCAAGATGAGGTTTTATTTAGTATACATTTTTAAAACTGTAAAATACACTTCTCTGGCTTGGAAAAAAAAATGCACTCTTGGGTTGCTTATACTTCTTCAGGCTGCTGCCACAATGAACTTTTTTCTGCCTATTATTTGATCCCACCATTCATGTATTTCTGTGCCTCTACTGGTTGTATAGCATCAAGTATAAGATATTTGTCTTCTGGTTCAGAGCCTGACAGACAGTTTTCACTGGGCCTAATGGCTCCCAGTCAGTGTTGAGATAATGGGCTCTGGCTTGTGATGAGTCAGTTTCACCATCCTGCACAGTTCATCTGTTGCACTCAAACATCCTCCCTCCTTTGGTTTCTCACGCGTGGACAGAGTTGTTCCTGACATCTAAAAAGATGCTTCATTATTCTGCTTCAGCCTTGTCTTGATTTCCTTTGTGATATTTGTTTTGTCAGTGTTCAGATTGCTGACACAGACCTATAAACAAGACTACTGTATTTTCGCTGTTCTGTGTATCAGCTCTGTGTTGTAACTTCTTGGGGCAGGACAATTTTCCAATATTTTATAATTATCCAAATAGTAATACCAGAATTCCAGAAGAGGTGGCACTGGTGAGTCTAATTCCTGGCTTGCAGGTGCTGCAACTCTACAGGCAGACTAGGAGTTTTTATGCAGTTGTAAAATGTAGATAGTGTTGTGAGGGAAAAAGCAAAGTTGAAAATGAAAATTGGGACCTGCCAGTCTAAACCAAACCAATGGATGATGAGATGAACTGACACAAGCTATACCTGAATAGTCCTGTGTGCACCTCTGTGTTTCATTTGCTGTACTACTTGACTGGATGTGAAATGGGCAATAGTGCATGGAATGCACCCTTTTGAAAATGCTTCCTTTAAGACTAATGACAGAACTACTTACATGGGAAAGGCAAAGTCCAGAAATAACACAGGTGGTTCATTCCTATATTGAAGGGAAAGACTGGGTACCTCTCACTGGATGAGATATTACCCATTCTTCTAGCACTGGTCAGGAAATGTCACTTCATCCTGCGCTGACTACATGTTCAGTGAGTTCTATCAATGCCCTGTAGATCAGCTGTCTCTAGTTGCCAGGATGCTTACTGGGATCATCAAAGGGACCGTACTAAGAAAGCCAGAGTCATTGTTGAGTCTTTCTGTAGGCCTTCTTAGATATCTTCTTACCATCTTCTTGCCCTGAGTTCTCTTCTGCCATGAACTGATCCAAAATTGAGAAAATTTCAGTCCTGGCACAGATGCAAGGGTGTGGTGACTTTTGTGTTCCACTTGCCAGATGATTTCTGGTTGAAACTACCAACAGAACACTAAGCCAATTTTTTTTTTGTTTAATGACTTCTGCAAATGAAATTATTTTAGCCCCTGAAGTATTTCAGTTTTGCATACAAGCATATATGTAACTTCTTGAATAATATAATACAGTCCTGGCAGAATGTCTTGTGTCATTTTACAAGTTCAAATTACTGAAAAGTAACATATTAGGAACATGCTGCAAGTAGTGACAATTTGGACAGTATAATCACTTCAGTAAGGAAACCAAAATTAGTGTTTTAAATGTCCTTTAATCCTGTAAATAATCTATAAAATGGTCAAAGGCCAATAAAGACAGCTATTGCTTGTAAATACGCACTGACCGGCAGATGTGGACGTCATCCTCTAGCCAGTGGTGAGGTTGAGCAGAATGCTGTTTTATGGTGGTGGGAGAATTTTGCCTTCCTGAAGCATTGACTCAAAGGTTTTGAATTTAGCTAACAAGAAAAGTGTTGAAGGTTCATTTTAAGCCCCCTGGCTTTCAGTACACTTCATAGCTTAAGTTTGTTCTGACTAGTGTATCACCCAGCCACTGAGTAATGATTTGGATGATCTTTAAAGGTCATAAAGCAAAATTTCATGCTCCCCAGCTATGGGGCATCATTAAAAGAAGAAAAACTAACACAGAGGAAACCAGTCTGGTGCCTGCCTTCTTCAAAACATGCTGTAGTTCAAAGGCCATTTTTTGTTTACAGATTTCTGATTATTTAGGTTTTGAATGTTAAAAACGGTTTTGCTTGTTTCAACAGGTTCCTATTTCATTTGTGGACCGTGTCTACGGAGAGTCTAAACTGGGAGGCAATGAAATAGTCTCCTTCTTAAAGGGACTCTTGACCTTGTTTGCTACAACATAATAATTAATTCTAAATTAACTTTTTTAGAAAAACGGTTTCTGACATCTCTGTGGGTTTTTTTTAAATATGTAATAGCAGAAGCTTGATAATTTGTGTGGTAATTGGTATAGAAGACCTGCTATAAACTAACAATTAAATGAACCACCAATAATAAACTTAAATATATTGTATCTGGAAATTCTCCTTTCCAAATAAATGAACTGTATGTTAAACTAAAAACTAATAAAGACTAATGCTCTATTCTATTTTTGTAAAAATAATTAAGCAATAAAGAATACAAAGCTAAATGATATTTTGCATTTAGAAATGAATCATTATTCAGCAGAAGCTAAAGATTATTTTGAAATAAAGATAAGCAAGGACATTAAAAAAAATACAGAATTTATATTACTTTTGTGCTGTGATTTGCAGGTCATATTTGCAAAAATACACCAACTAGTTCCTTTTCTTTCCTCGGCACATACATACATGTGTCTTAAAGCAGCTACGTGGAAGAGGTTTTACAGAACTATCGTAGCCTTTGTAGTTTAAGAGGAAATAATACAAATAAGCACAGTTCTTTGTAAAACTACTCCTAGACTGGGAAGAAGGAATAATCTTTACATCAGAATTATATGTGTGTAATAATTTTGTATTCTGTGTTTGTCCAGAAGCAGATGATTCCCATTTGCTTTAGAAACAACATTTTTAGAATCTATACAACAGGACTATGACATCTCACCCAACTTTAAGGTGACGGAAGGCCCAATTCATCTTGCTGCAGATATTTTCTTATGTCAAATAAGTTTTTAATATAAAATCTGTGTTTGTTCAAGATCCCGATGAATGAAGTACATACAGAGTAATACTGGTTTTTGTTTCACTGTTTGATACAACCAGACCTTGGGAATTGCCCTTGCAAACGAATGGCTACTTGGTGGGAAGGGGGCAGAAGTAAGTGGGAGGATGAAATTATTCTGATAATGGTTTTATGTATAAGGAAAATATGTCCTCATCTGGGGTGTTTGGGGTAGTTCTTGGAGAACTATCAGAAAATTAATGGTAGGAGATGAGAAGCAATGAGTGTCTTAAAAAGGATGCCTCTGATTTGTGTTTGCATTCCTTTAGTACACTAGATATAGTTGCTAATATTAAATATTAGGAAATAAAATTTACAAAGTCTGTTGATCATAAAGGCGTTTTAGGTAGTTATTTATCACACAGTGACAAAAATTAATTCAATGTAACTTTTAACACAAGCTAACTTTCTAGGGGACTGCTTTAGGGATACTCCTTTGAAGTTGTACAGTTTCTGATATTTTTCTCCTTTTCTGAGTATTCAGAGCAAATGTTTCATATTTAATTTGCTTTAATAACAAATAAATGTAGCTGTAGGTTTTGAATCTACCTGTAACTGAATTATAGTGACTTAACTGTACATTTTGTGACATTTGCCTGTACTTTTCCAGCAAATTATATATAATTTCATTTGGTGCAGGCTAATCAGATCTAATAATATCTAATAATACATACAGAAGGTCTAAAGGGCCACTGAAATCTCCAGTGAATAGGTTTCATCTAGTTATGTTTCATTTGGAGGTCTCATGGCTAAAATCACCATTTTTAAGTTGAAAATAGTTACAAAGTTTTTAATGCACAAATAGTGAGTTTTCAGATACTTACTGAAAACTCTGTTGGAATACAGATTGAGCTTCAGCAAGATCATATTTTTCTCAGACTTCTATGTAACAATATATAACTGAAGTCCATTATATTAGTTATTCATGATCTAATTGCTGTGAATTAGGGCTTAGCTTTTAGAATGTGCATGCTTACTTTTTAATTATGAAAATTACCTGGCAAATGACCTTTATTTAACTATTTATGTGATCGTTTTTGAAGGAAGGTGCTTTTACATACAAATTAGGATCATACTACATGGCATATTTTATGTGCTCCAGTATGTGACAGTTTGAAATGTGACTGGGCTATGTTCAGTGTTTAAGCATGATAACAAATATTTATCTAAAGGTAATTGTATTTAAGTTACCAAGAAGGAAGTGCTATAAAGAAATGAAAACAAATGTCTTGTGCCATCAGGACAGAAGTAGACGCTCTACAAGACTCCTTGAAATAAAAAAAGGTTAACAAGAGTGAAACCAATTTCAATAGGCTGCTCCTTTCAGCACGCCTGAAAGGAACCAGTACATGGATCCCACAGAAAGAAGCAGAACTGAGAACATCCAGGCTTTCCCTGAATTAGTGGAGTACATACACACACAAATTTTACAATATATACCATGGAAACTATCGGAGTGTTTTTTTTCCTAGCAAAAAGATTTATTTCTTCAGAAAACAGGAGCCAGGGCTGCAAATAACTCAGTGAATGTTGAATGCACTTTCAGAGTTGTCTTGCAGGAAGTTCTAAAAGCCTTAACTTCAGGAGAGGTAGCTGCTGTTTGTGCATTTGAGCCTCTACACACTTACAGAGGGGAGAATCATAAAATAGTATGCTATAAAAAAATAGTACATTAGAAAAAAATAATGAAAAAAAAATCTTTCCTGAGAACAGGCTTAAATCACCTCCTGCTTCATCCTTTCCCACACCTCAGCCTGCAGTACTTTCCTTCCCATGAATTTCTCCACTGAGAAATGGTGATTGAAACTGCCTGATTCTAAAATACGCCCTGTCTTTGAGCATTTGGCTCTGTCACTGTGGAACCTCACCAGTACTCAAACAGTGTTCTGTATGTAGGAAAACACTGCAAAACTAAGCTCTGTGAGAATATTTTATTGCTGACCTTTTCTCTTGCATGCACTGCTGTGAGAGTTCATGAAAAATAAATATTGTAATACTGTAACCAGTGTTCAGAGCTCTAATAGAGGTCCTTTAATACAGCTAGTATCTTTTTAGCAAGTAATGGGATGAAATATCCAACAGTGCTACTTAAAGTGGGTTTGACTTTTTTTAACAGAAACTCTGAGTTACTTGAATTTGTTCTCAGCTTTTAATGGAGCTTAAACCTATAAACAAAACAAAAAATTACAATAATGTGTATTGTAAGGGAAGAATGGCTTAAAATGTAAGAAGGAAGTTGTGCAGGATGGCCATGCTAGTAGCTCTCACAGCACTCAACAATGGGTGCAGAATGAAAGCAAATAAGGCAGGTAGCATGAGCTTTGCCCAAGAACACCACCAGTCAGCAGTGCAGGGCCTTTTCAAGCCAGAAGTTGATCTAGTGGAAGATGTCCTTGCCCATGGCAGGGGGTTTGGAACCAGAAGATCTTTAAGGTCCCTTCCAACCCAAACCATTTTATGATTCTGATATTCTATCTCCTCTATTTCTTGCTTTACATTTTCCTACTTTATACACTCTGCTTATCTCCTCACTGTACTCAGTCTTGTCTTTTACATTTCCTCAGACAGAAGCCACACCATGTGATTCTCAAAATATTAGTAGCAGACTACAGTAGAACAACAGTTCTACTGTAATCTTGAGAGATCAGGTGCCTAGAACTCCATACAATGTGTTAAATACTCATGTACTAGGGATTTATAGAGTGGCATTCTAGTTTTCAGTTCCTTTCTTAATACCACTGCAATACTCCGCTTGCCTTGTTTTAGCCACCACAAAACACTGACTTGACATTTACAGGGAATTTTTCATTTTATGTATCTGGTTTTACAGTTCCACATAAATCAGCTTTTCTTAATTGCATCCATATTCATTTCCTATGACAGCACAAATACTCTGCTAATGTACTTTCTCTATTATACTTTCTTAGGAATCTGTGTCTGCAAGCACTCAATCATTTGGCAAGAACAGGAGCTTTAATTCCTTCCTGGCTTAAATCAGTACATACTGTAGATACATTTGGTTGGGCATGTTTAATGAAGAGGGGGAAGAAGGTGACCCACAGTTTGTACCAGTAATAGTCACCTTCCCCTGAATGGCAAACTGATGTCCTTTGCTGGCAGCCAGGCAGGGCTCTGGGAAGATCTCTTGTTCTGTTATTGTGAGCTCAATGCTTTACATGAAACGCCCTACATGGCAGGTTCAGTTGTTCAGACCCTTCAGAACAGCCAAAGCATGTGCTAAACTTCAAGCATGCAGTCCCAACAGCCTTGGAGTTAAAGAAGAATGGGTTCTGGAGTTTTGAATTACCTATCATCAAGATTATCATCACTCTGGTTTGAGAGTACTGCTGAGTGCATGTTCCCAGTCAGAGCTCTGCAGAGGTACTTACACTCATACCCTGGATGAGTGTGAAGGGTTTTTTATCAGACAATCTGAAGCCCCAGCTGGGAGATGAAACACATAACTGGGGGCTACTGAAATCGATGCTGCCTCTTGTCCAAGGACTTAGCACTTGATGTGGACTGTGATCTGCTGTGGTCTCCTCACACCCCTAAGACCCTCAACAGCCCTGCCTTGGGGATATGCAATACAAGCACCTGCCCTGAAGTATGCATCTTGTCACTTAGGCAGATGAAAATTTAGGTATGTCACTCACAAGGCCAAGCAGTTTAATCCCTCTGACCCAGATCAGTATGATTCTGAAGCTGCGGCAACCACTTCAGACAACCAAGGCCTGGTTAATGTATCCAACTGAATGTGAAACCAGTATCGGAATGGGATCCCTAATTTATCTGGTTTGGGTCTTGTGGGTGAGAATTTGTCTGATCTGAGGTTGGAGGGAATCAGCTTCAGTTTTGGTTTGTTGGTTTTGTTTGTTTTAAAATCTGAGGTTTTAATGTGAGCCCACAATAAAGATGTACCTAGTTGCCAGCATAAGCACTGTAATAAAACATATTTTCCAGTGGACTATGTAGAAAACCAACCACAAGGTTGCACAACTTTCTGCATATCAACAGTAAAAAATAATGATGACTAATCAATAATATTTATTAAAGGCCTATCAAGATTCCAAGTATAAGCATGAATTGAAATCTTGGCACAAATTAATTAAATGACAGATTGCCTACTGAGTTTAATATATTGATGACTTCAGCAACAGCTTTTCAACAGTTACTATTCCAGAGTCGTAGGCAAATTGTACCATTAGAATCAGTATGAGCAGGGTATACCCAGCTGAGAGCATTGCTCCTCGACTTTAGCATTGGTTTATGACATATTACCTCCAAGGCACCAGGATGTAGAAAACATGAATAAAGAAGGTAATCACAGAACTGCTGTAAAGCACAGAAACTTTGTAAGCATCAATTTCTTCTCTGTTCTTGCCACATTTTACCTTCTTTCATCAGGCATGGTGGCCATTCATAACATCTTAAAGACGGTGATTGTTACTGTTCAGGGGGAAATATACTGGGACTGGAGAGAAGGAAATTGAATTGCAACTTTCAATCCAAAATTACATCCGAAAACTCAGCCCTTGAAAGAGGGATTTCAACAAAGCAGAAGTCGGCAAAGATCACAAAGTGGAAGGTTACCCTTGCAAGTGATTTGCATTGACTGTTCAGCAGAAATTGGTATCAATGGTGCATCATAACTGCAAAAAGAAAAACCAAAACAAACCACAAAACAACCAAAACCACCTTGTCTTTGGCTCACAAACTTCTTTCCTGTTCTGACTTCCTGCAAATAGGCCACACTCCTAGGAAGTGAACCCAGACAAAGCCACAGTTGAGAACTTGAGGTTTCCTGGGAAGCTGAGGATGGTTATCTAGTTCCTAAAATGCTGTGCTCTCAGGAACGATTGGGATCTGATCACTGGATGATACTTCTACTTTTGTCCCAGCACAGGAAAGATTCTGACATCTCCTACAGTCACTGCTTGCTTTGGGGTCTTCTGTCCCACTACTTCTGTGCAACTGTTGGGGGAATGGGTAGAAATGGGAAGAAAATAAACAGATTTACTTACTATGTGGTGAATTTCACATCATGACTGCAATGTGTTTGGAGAACTCTCCTGTCTAGTCCAGTTTTCCATTCTGCTTGCTCTTGCAAAGGCAGCATAAGGCAGGACTTTTGCTGGGTGGATCCTGTCAAAATAGTTATATTACCATACAATGCAGAGGAGGTAAAAAAAGACAAGCTGCTTGAAAGTGATAAATTATTGAAATACTGATGTTAGGTGATTTTTTAATTAAAATCAGTATCTTTCATTTAGTAAATCCTATCGGTATTTCTGAAAGCATGGACCAAAGTACAATGCCAATCCTGCATGCATGGAAAGATTGTGGTTTGTCATGGCAGTACAGCATCACCTCCAAAGGACACAATACTTGATGGACCAGCTTTCAAGTGGAATTTGCTTGTGACAGATAAACTTCTTACTGGTCTGACTTAGGGATCAGTATTTCCTTTCAAGCTACCCAACCAGCTAATCAAACCTATCTTAAGCATCTCTAATCACAGACCTGCACAATATGAGTGTCTTCTTAAAAAAACAAGGAGAAAGAGATGACACTACTCTGTGTCAAGGAGTAGTTCCTACTTTTGTCTTGACACAGACTAAACTTGGTTCGTTCCTGGTGACTTTTCCCAAAGCCATCTTCATGGAAGGTTAGAGAATGCTGATAGATGATGAGGTGTCTAAACAACATAAAAGCTGGATGGCTTAACGGGTCTTAAAGATCATTGTGAGACCAGTGATCCTAATGCTGCTGAGGATTAACTTATTTTTATTTATTATGTAATTAACCATGTTAGGTGTGTAAAGCTATTGCTAGTTATCTTAATTATTTTGTATTAAAAATATAGAAAACATAGTACTTCTGCTAAACTAGTACAATTATGAATCTGGGCACAATTTTGACCTGAATCAGTAGCACAACACATGTTCAATTACACTTGTTCAGCTGGGGAATGGTAACTGTCTCCCCTCTGGTGTTTTTAGTCTCTTACAATGTCATGATTTTACTGATTTTTTGTAGTGACCATAGTTTTTTGTAAGAATCATAGAATAAGCAATACCCACTTCTATAACAGAAAAGCTATATTAAAACTATCAACTTTTGTTCGTTTTGTTCACCTCGCTCTGTACAAACTGCTTGAATTTTACCTTTAAAATCAGTCTTTTCAGATAAATTTTGTACTACTATCATCTTTTTATTCTAACTCACTGTTGACAACTGTCACGCCGTGCAAACCACCATGAAAAACTCTCACTGGACTCAATGAAAACAAAATCTTGTCCATCATTTGAAGACTGCTTTCCACATACACCATCTCATCCTTTCCCCCACTTTTTGAGCCCTGCCATTGCAGACTTCACCCAAAAGCAGCAAGGGCTCACATTATCTTTCCCTCCACTTTGGCTGCATCACCATCTTGAGCACTGAGTGGCCATTTCTGCCTTCTGAGGCTCTTCTTTCTATCCATGTCTAGTTTAATTCCCTCTCACACCAAATTCCAGCTTCTGAACTCTTCACAAATTGTTTTCCATACTCTTTTTGGCCCTAATTCTGGACTGGGTATCACCATCCTGGCTGGAAATGCTGTGTCCAGGTGGAAATTCCTTGATATTGTTGATACTGAGGAAGCAGTTAGAGGACTCTCTGTCTTCAGCCTAGCCTAGAGCCTTTTTCTGATACATATCAAGAAACTATGGCAAGATACAAAATTACTCTGATACTTGCACCCAGAATTCAGGACATGGAAAGATGTACAAAAGCCTGTTCAGTCCTCCTGCCCGTATTCCAGCCATTTCTGCTTTTGCTGTTGTACCCTTTGCACACACCTTCATGTTGTGTTCATTCCCTTAAATATCTATTAAATGTAATTTCTGTTTCCAGTTGCACGATCACATTCCATTAAACACAGTTCTTCTAACCTTCAGACACTTCGCATTATGCTTTCTCAAATTCAGTCCTTAAGATTATAAAGTCTATGGGTCAAGGATTTGTTTTTCTGGTGCTGTTATATTTTTCTGGTGCTGTTGTATTCTCCTAGAAATTTCTTTTCTATGTATAATAAACCCCCACCAAAGCCCTGAAGCATGGTGGTTACAGGTATAGTGAATTCAATGGAACCTTGCCCATCCTCCAGGCATAACAACCAAATGGCCCAAGAATGTCTTTCAGCCTCAAGTCTACATCAGTGTTTGCCAACTCCATTTCTCAGTCAGGCATTCTTCTGCACAACCAGAGAAGCATCATATGCACATACAACTCTCAGGAGGAGAGGCAGCTGTAGTAGTTACCGCTCTTCACTCCCAACCTTTTGGAATTGTTTATTGTTGTGATTTGTTTTCTCCTTTCAGAAGGAATTTTGTGTAACACTGCTGAACTCAATGTGCTGCAAACATTTCCCCCTTTCTTCTAAAATCTGAATCAATATTAAGAAGAAACCATAATTCTGACCAGTACAAGACAAGCTTGGTAAGTAGAAGTGTGCTATGATGCACTACTACTAAGTGATGGCTAAAAAGTAGCCAGTGGTAAAGCATAAATAAAATAGTTTTTAAATAGGAAGGTCCTAAAGTTTGTTTGTGGTTGTGCATTTCAGTTGTTGCGATCAACCTGGCTTAAGCGAACGTGGAGTTGGTAACTTCTGAAGGCGGTACTGGCTGAACAGCATTTCAGAAATGGTTCCCAACAGACTTTCTTAATTGCGCCATCAAAGAAAAAATACCTACTCTTGGATTACGAACGGAAGTTATTATAGAAAAACCCAAACTGGCTTTCTCTGCTTTCCTTAGTTGAGACACATCTCGCATAGGTGTATGGCAGAGGAACTGTTAAGTACCTCAGTTCTAGAACCCCTTTTAATGCTGAAGCGGAAGCTTTGTTTTTGTGGGTAAGTTTTGTCTATTTCCATTCTGTTGTAAAAGAAAAGACTCCTGTGACTTACTGATTCTTACCACTACCAACATGTAGATACCATGGAAGTCCTGGCGAATGGAAGTGTGACAAAGGCAGTGACAAAGAGTGCGCTTCTAAATTCTGCCGAACTAGAAAGCCTTAAAGCAAACTAACAAACACACTAAAATATTACTACACTCTTCATAAAAGCCATCTGCGTGAATTGCGATGAACGCAGTGCCGGACACGCTTTCAGGCTATCAGTCACTTGAAAATGCAGGAGATCCTTGAGTTTTATGAAGTCTAGGTAATTTATGGCAACTTTTCTATGCTTTTGTACTTCAGGCAATGGACTTTTCTTTCTGGTATTGTACAGCTTAACTATAATCCGTGTCACTCTGAACCAAAACGCTTTTGAATGCTGTGGATGGGAGGAATTACACGTTCCTTCATCCTTCAAGTGTTTGTGTATTTTTGAAGTAACAAAAGCCATCGTTTCCTTTCACTTGTAGAGGGTATTTTTTTACTGAGCTATAGAATTGGACCTCGTTTGTTGAGCAGATCTTAAGCATGTTTGTCTTGATCCACACGGAAGAATCGCGCGTGGAGTGCCGTCACGATCCCGATGTTACTGCTCTGGAGCGACAGCTGTGACGGCGACTATCTGCCCGCTGCACACGTGTGCACAAACACGTCTGCACGGAGCCCGCCAGAGCCCGGCCGTGCACACA
>JANHFX010002080.1:0-15119 GCA_027560015.1 Chloroceryle amazona
TGCTTCCCTGGAGCCATGGCCAGGAGCAACAGCGGCAGGAGGGGGCCTTTCCAGCTGCAGGTGTTGTGTATCCTTGCCTGAGGAATGGGGCTTCTCAAGCTCTCCCATGTCTTGCAGAACTTCGAAGCAGCACTGCGGGAAAATGTTACCATTAACGGGCAGCCCTGGGAGGAGACATCGGATGACTCTGAGCCGCAGAGCGGTATGCACTGGTTTCCATTAATGTCTTGCTGAGTAGTTTTGTTTTTGTTTCTGCCTGCGGTGGTGTTTTTAATTAGGCAGTTTTTCCCCTGGCTCTCTGGGGCAGTAAGGATGCTCTCGAAGCAGGTGAAGTCAAGCTCCAGTTCAGATGTGCCCGGGCAACGATCTGCACTGCAGGAGCATGATTCTCCCAGAGCAGTGTTTGTAAACAAAAGGAAGGGTAACCAAGACATGTGTCCAACAGAAAAGGAAAGGTGAGGGTCCTTTATCTGAAGGACTGTTGCTCATTTGGTACTTCCATCAAGATCCTTGCAGATATTGCCAGATCTCGAAGCACAAGTTCCAGCTATCACTAGTATGGTGCTTACATAACTTAAAGGGTCTGCGCCTTTACTAACAGAGAAAAATAGCTTGGAAACTCCTAAAGTATCTGATACTAAACACTGGAAAAATAGAGGTTTAACTAAGCTTAATGGCAGCTGTCTTGCTAGAGAGTCTACAACAAGCTTTGAGGAAGTAGGTATTTCAAAGCAAGATTTTTCATTTGGGAGGTGAGAGCTTGTGCTATTTCAGCAGCTTCTGTTGTTGGAATACAGTCAGTATACAACATTTAATAAAATAGGGTAACATGATCTATTTTTCAAGCTTGATCCAAGTCCAGAGGCTTCCTGCCCATTCTCAGCAAGTCAGTTTATGTATTTGACAGTCCTGATGGTGAAACATTCCTGTCCTGTGGCCTACTGGAATTTCCTTTACTGTAACATATCTGTTGCTTCTCATCTTTTTGCTGTACACCTCTGAGAAAAAGACTGCCTCTGTCCTCTCTAGAACTAACTTTTAGATGGCTGAGGGTAGCAAGTAAATTGCCCCCTAGACTTCTCTTCTTCAGGCTGAACAAACCCAGCTCCTTCAGGTGCTTCTTGTATGTCTTGTACTCTGTCTGCCAACCCTCTTGGTGTTCTTCCATTGGTATTGCTCCAGTACTCGATGACCCAGTCTCCCAGAGCATCCAAGCTAAGCTGTTATGATCTAAGTAGGTGGGAATTATGCCTGGATTGTTGAGGTCAGAGGATACTGTTTAATGGTTCGTACTCTTACCTTAGGGATGATTACAGGCAGAGTTCCTCAGGTGTCTCTTATGGGACCCATTCTGTTTAAGGTCTTTATTTGTGCATGGAGGAGAAGGTGAAAGGTGCCTTCACCCAGTTTGCAGCTGACACCTGCCAGGGTGGGATGCTGTGATTATGCACAAGCAGGCTTGGGAAATGCATCTGTGAGAATATCATGAAAGTCAACAAGGACAAAAACAAAGCCATAAACCTGGAAAGGGGTAATCCCCTGGTAACCCTCCAGCCAGGAATGTCAGTAGATCTGAGGAAGTGACTATTTGTCTTTATTCTGTGCTTACCAGAGCACATTTGGACTGGTGTGTTCATTTTTGGACACCCCAGTATAGGAAAATTATTGATAAACTGGCGTGAGTTCATCAGAGGCTGCCAGGCTGAGTGGAGGACTGGACTCACTTGCCCTGTGAGTTTAGACTGAAAGAACTGGGCTTGTTTAGCCCAGAGAAGACAAGCTAGCCTTCCAGTACCTATGAGAAGGTTACTGAGAATATTGGGCCAGGCTATTTATTGAGGTTTACAGAAGCAAGGGCCATAAATTAAAAGGGGAGGCTCTGGCTTGATGTAAGGAAATAATTCACTATTAGGATAACTGAGCATTGGAGAAGGTTGCCCAGAGAGTTTGTCTAGTCTCCCGCACTGGAGGCTTCCAAGAGCTGACAGGATAAAAGTTCAGAGCAGCCTGGTTTGAACTGGGTGTTGACCCTGCGGTGAGCAGGAGGCTTGAGGCAGGAGAAACCTCCAGAGGGCCCTTCCAGTTGAGTGATTTTGTGCTAGCGACATTGGCCAAGATCTCCTCTTATTCAACAGACCCTAGCAGTATGTCTGTTGCTACTATTTAATATAAAAATTAAGTAAATGTAATTATTGCTATATAATCATGTATGCATGTATGTGTAATATATACAGTATTTTCATAATTGCTGTCTTGAATACTGTTAGGGGAGATTCTTGGTATATTGGTAGTCTGGTGTTCAAAGTAACTTTCAGTGCAGTTCATTGGCTCCTCTGTGTTAGCAGTAGGTGTTTTCTGCAACTTGATGATTTTTACAGTTGCACAAAGCCAAAAATACAAATACATTGAACTGTTTGTTTTTTTTTATGTCAGGAAGCTTCTGCAGTTGCAGTTCTAGAGTGATATGACTCCCATCACCTCTGACTGTGGAGTCAAAAATGCCTTGGTTTTGCAATGCAAAATCCTGAACTGATTTAGACTCACCTAATTCCAGTTTGCTCAAAAATTTGTAAGAGGATTTTTCTTAACAGGAAAACTTTGTCCGGTTGGATGTTGTTTTCAGCAAGTAAGCTGTTGTCTGTGCAAGTTTTAACTATGCCAGCCAAGATACTGTCATCTTCCTTCAGCCGGTATCAAGCAGGTGTGAGGACTGTAAAGTGGTTTTCAATTTGACATAAATTTATTTGTGTGCCTATCTCTTACCCATTTTGAATCACCAAGTGATCTGGCATTTTGTGCCTTTTGTGTTTGAGTTGCCACTGGCTCAAGTCTCTTCCCTTTTTACTTAAATGATTTCATGGTGATCCTAAAACAATCAAACCCACAAACTCTTAAAACATTGATTTTACCTCCTGATGTTTGGAGTCACCCGGTTCTGCACAGATTGGCCAAGAGAGGGTGCTCAAAATCCATTCTTTACTACTAGAGTGAAAACATTGCATGCCTTGCAAGTTGTGCCCAAGATGTTAGTGGGGGCAGCGAATTTAAATGCTAAGGAGTTTGCAAAATTAAATTAAAAAAAAAAAATCAATACTTTTGTCAACATTTCAAAACACCACCAGGGGAGGAAAAATTATATGAGTGTGCAGATGGAAGAATATAGAGATCTGTACTGCCTTTCATTACACAAATTTAGGATATAAGATTGAGTGGTTAATTCTAGTTTCTTCTATAACTCTTTAATTTTTATAGTTTGTAATGATGGTGTGTGATGTCAGGCAGTGCAGGCATTTACTGAATTTTGAAATGAGTTTTAAAATGCTATCTTAAGCTTTAAAAATTGTTAAGTTTAATTGCAGTCTTGAAGAAGCTGAGTACCTGTAGTATGGTAGCAGTAGTCAAAACACTTCAGTCAAGAGTGAAGACATGTTCTAGGTATTTAGTCTAATCTTATGATTGGAAAAGCAATCTGTGAAAGTTACTTCCTACCAGGTAGAGTCTCTTGAGCCTCAGATGTTGAAAGCAGGGCATGTTTTGTTTTTTTTCCAAGTCCATATGACTAGTAATTACAGATGCATTTTCAGGAACCAGAAAGGTAGCATTGTATGTTGTCAAAAATTCATAGATTCATTTTAAAATTAAACTGCACTTGTTTGCTTTATATGGTATAAAATAAGTTAGGCTTCAGATTACAGTTTGGACAGTTGGTGTTTATTTAATGCTTGCAAATTACATGGGTGAACCGTTTTTCTTGCTGCATCTTGTATTGCTTTTCTTCAGTTGAAAAACAAATTATCTCAAAAGATAACCTTTTGTTTGTGAGATTTTCCTTATAGATTCAGAGTGCATAGAGAAAAATACGCTTGTTTTCCCCCACATTGTTCCCTGCCCTCCCCCTTTCTCACTGGCTCCCTTCATTCAAATTTGGTCAACAGCAAGCTGTGCTCCAATTTCTGCATCACCCTACAAGGAGATCCTTTATCTTCATTGATAATCATTCACGATTTCTTATTTCAGCTCTAAAGCTGTCTTTTTCCTTACAACTTTATCTTAAAAAAAAAAAAAAAAAAGTAGAATTCTTGTAATAACTTTGTGTGTTTGTAAGTTTTAGGTTCCAGCATCAAAATTCTTGAAGATCAATTTGATGAACTAATAGTAGAGACGACAACAAAGCGTAAGGTGTGGCCTGCAAAGATACTGAGGCATGCTATCAAAACCATGAAAGCAGAGCAGGAGATGTTGGTTAGTAATCAAATATTTTCAGAAAGCCTTTGCATATAATAGCTGATGAGCACATGGACCTTGAAGAAATAAATCATCAAATGATGACCTTCAAGCTCAATCCCATAGTTGATTTTGATTCTTTATCATATAACAGAATTGTTTCTTTATGTGGGTTATTCCAAAGTGGTGTGGCTATGTGTGAATTTGGCCTGTGGCACAGTTCAGCAAGTTACTGAACTAGATTGCTTCAACATGATGACTGATCATTTACAAGCCGATACGCACCTATTTATTTTGTCAAACCCAGGTTTCTGAAATCCTTGGCTGAAGGCTGGTTGAGGTACTAAATCTTATGGTATATACAGGTAGATATTATCATGTGCAGTGTAAGACTTCAAAAAGAGGTCTGTGTTCTCCTCAGCACTTATGTTGAGCTAATGACTACATTAAGTACTTCCAAGAAAGAAAGTAGACTGTCCTTAGAGTCCCTTTCCAAACTCAGCTATTCTATGATTCTATACTAAAGATGACAGGGACTCTTTTTTTACAAAGTTGTTTAAGAGCGTGCATTGCATTTCGAGGATTAAAATGAACAAAAGATGGTAACTCTCTAGGTTAGCCAGACATAGATGATTTACAGTAAGTAAAAGTACTTGTCTTAAATCTGAGATATTTTTCTAACTTATATTGCCTTTTGCAGCCTGCTTTGTTAATATATGAAGTATGTAAAATAAACAAAAATATCAACTAGATAACACTAAGAATTAACAAGACCTCCTTTTTCTGCAAAAGGTGAACTTATGTTCAACCTGAGTCCCAAAGTGGATTAGTTATTCTACAATGCCTCTCACACTACCTTTTTTCTATTTCTGACCTCTTCAAATTTTATACCACCACAGCTAAATAATTTAAATAATAAATAATTTTAAATGTCTGCAAAATATAGAAAGTTTTTAGTTTCTCTCTGTAAATGAAGTGGTGTGTCCCCCCCCACACAGCTGTTTCAGAAAAGGTACTAATTGTTTCTCTGCTTTTGGTTGTGAAATGTTTATGCTCTTTTTTGACCCTAGCTACTTCTGTGGTGCATGTTTTCTGATGCATAAAGAGCAGCTATGAAGATGCGATAATTAACTGCAGTTTACCTGGAGAGAACATCTCATTTAGTGTGGTGATCTCCGTCTAATTGCCAAAGCAAGAGATCATCCTGTAGTTTTGCAGCCTATGCATTCTGTTATGTTTGCAGATAATGCAAGCAATGTTTGTTCTTCTGCTTGGAGATGTTACTGTAAACTTGCTTGAGAAGATGTGTGAACTGTGGAGAAATTTGCTCTGGTAAAACTGCAGGGAGGAATAGTTAACTTTTGTCCTACCTGGTTTTGGTTGAGGGGCAGCTCCTGAAGTGGATAAAAATACTAATTTGCAGATGGTAGAACTGATGTTTGCAACTCTTTGCCTTTTTTTTTTCCTTCTTCTTTGATAGCTATTTCTAATTCCACCTTTAATGTAACTATTAATTGTATTCATTATTTATTAGTAGCTAACTTCACGTCACAATTAACTGATGTCAAGCCACAAGACTCACAGTAGAGCCAAAGAGCCCTGAAGCCTGGTCTGTGAACGATAGTGTTCTTGTTCATGCATAGAGCTCGAATGTAGTCATTCAAATAGTTTTCTTAATTTTTTGTCTTAATGTACTCTTTGTTCGAGTTTGCTCCTCTGTGAGAGCGCACTGTTTCTGTGAATGGCTCCTCAGAGGCCAGGGCAGTGTTTTTGCCACAGTCGTGCAGCAGGCGGCAATGCTTCTTCCAAAATGCCTGGCTCTCAGTTTAGTTCTCATGCTTTAATAATTAGAATTCTGTGCACTACAGCAGATTTTGGAGACATGCTTGCAGTGAACTTAACTGTGTTAACCAGAACTATGTCCAGTAATTGAGTATCTATAAACTGTGCTTCTAATACATTCTTTATCTCAGTAATGCCACCATCATCTTTTTCTCCATTGTTCTGACTGCTATGCCTATATTAGATATCTGTTAAACCAAGAGGATGCTTCAGAATTTTTCTTTTTTTTTTTTTTAATATGCAGAAGCTCTACCAGCCTCTTGTAACACCAGAAGAGATAAGATCACAGCCTGCTCAAGGTAAAGATTTTGTGGTGAGGGCTACTGTATCAAGGAAACACTGCCTATCATACTACCTTACTGGTTAGCTGTAAATGTTTAAGAAGCTTTCTTTAAACTTGCTTTAAATTATTGACTGTTGAAATAATTCACTGAAATAGCCATAAGTTTGTCGTAACTATGTGTCACTGCATCAGTTAATCGTACCCATTTTTCTTCTAAGTTAGGCATTGTACTTAAAGGCAAAAGCTGGCCGCTGTGTGAGTATCGGATAGAAATGGTCACAGAGCTACTACCCTCAATAGGTTTTCTTACTTCTTTCCTTCACCACTGCTAGACGCCAGATGAGGAACTACATGGATCGCTGACATTATATTTTGACCATACTTGTGTTACTTTTACATGAATACTAGAAATGCTTCGGTCTCTCTTCCTAATCAGTCAGTTTCTTCAGGGAATTGAAAGCAGTTGTGTAGTACTCAGTGATAGCAGTGTTGACTCTCCTAACTTGCAAAGTAGGCATCCCATTTTATCCTGTGTCATTTGTAAAGGTTGATGAAGAAATAAAACTGCAAGCAACATCACACATTTGCTACATGAAAGCTTGGAACGAGATGGTATATTCTGCAGTTGGTGATTGGGATGTGCTTTTTGGAGGTTGGCCTTAAGAAGCAGAAAGTTTTGTCTTGCCTGTTCTGAAGTACTGAAAAATGACGGAATTTACCAACGCTGTTCTATGTTGAAAAGCATGGTTGCAGAACCCTCGCTGTGGATAAGTGCACATGATATAAAGCTGGTGTAACAAGCAATGTTGTTAAGCAAATTTGTGGAGCTGAGCTTAATCTTCCAGTTCTCACCCTGCTGATCTGACTTCACTCGAGGTGTCATTTCCTCTTTGTAAATGGGAGACATTGCTTCCAGAAATGCCAGCCTGTGCTGCAAAACAGCTAATGGGAGCACTAAAGAGTGTCACTTCATGGCTGGGTTTCTTTTGGTTTCTAGCGTCCAGATCTATGCCTTTCTGATGTGAATTAACTACAGCTTGTAAGTTATTAACAGCTTACACTGGTATACACTTTTTAGGTTTGGTAACAGCAAAATCCTAGCCAAGACAGTGTAGAGTTTGTGCTGAATTTTAGTATTATGTAGTCTTTGGGAAGTTTATGTATCCCAGTTTAGCAAGTACAGTGGCCAGAAACCAAAAATGTTTAGATTACTCAATACCTTTCATTTCCTTTTTTCATTTCCCTATGTTTTGGAAAGCCTTGAACACTGAGGAATATAATGCTGTCCATGTCACACTGAACTCATGCAGGCAAATTTCATTTAACTGTGTGTCAGTCTTTCTGTATAACTGAAATAATGAAGTAATTATTTTTTACTTAACTCTTTCCTTTCCATTTCATAGTCACCAGACGTCTAATCCCAATACTCTAAGAATGTTTTATTAGGGACATATCCTTCTTTTAGCAAATGTCCATTCATAGGCCTCTGTTGTGTGTTTAAAGAGGCTGCTGTTGGGCTGGTTTTCCTTCCGAGCTCTGATTGATGGTGCATTTCAGCACCTGTGTTCACACGTGGATTATGTGTTCCCAAGTCACGTCTGGTGAGAGCATTGGCTGTGCGAACTGACAGCTTAACAAAACACTGCGTCTTCAGCAGGGGATCACTGTCACCCTGCAGTAGAATACAGTGATTGTCTTAAGTTATCTTCAGTAGAACTAATGATGAGATTGAGTTCAAAGCAGAATGCTGCATTGATAGTCCTGAAACGGTTTAGGGGTGTGTGCATCATAGGACACTGTATCCTACTGCAGGCACTGGTGAAAGCCTACAGGAAAATAATAGCAGTGGAGGTGCGGCTGCTTAGTTCCAAGGGGCACACTTGCTTATCTGCTGATTTTAAAGTTTTTATTGATGGCATAGTATTGCAGGCAGAATAATGGCAGAGAACATGCAAAACAGTTTTACAGTAACTTAAGGAGTTTAACTCTTGAATAAAGAATTATTACTGCTTGTAATTCCCTCATCAATAATGTATATTGTTGTTATTGCAATCAAATATATGTCATTTTCCCCCAGTATTCTGCACCTGCTGCCTGTTTCAGTGACCCTGAAAGCTTCTCTATTCTCTTTTTAACCCAGCAGAATTAATGCAGTTCATGTTGTTCACGCTTGGTTCTTTTTATTCTTTTTGTTAATGCTCAGTAAGTTAAGCCAGGAAAAAACTGTGGCCTTTATTGTAAAAGCTGACTTGTTGGAGCTATAAGATTTTTATTTTCTTCCCTCCTTAAAATGGGTTTCCTTCATCTCATTTTCTCCACAGTCATATTTATTCTCCTTATTTCGTGCATTTTTATGAAATTTAGTATGAGCTTAAAGGTTTGAAAACAGATTTATTGATTTATTTTCTTCATAACTGTTCTCTTCCTTTATGTCAAATACTAGGTTTCTGTCACAAGTTTGTATAAACTGCAGGTTTTCTAGAGAAGATCTTTGTGGCTTGCTGTAGTTGAGACTGCTAAACACTACTGCCTTTTGAGTGATAAAGAGTGATAATAGTAAGATAAAACATTCAAGCTGTTATCCTCAATGCTATAATGAAATGGATGTGTTGTAGATTTAAGATTTACAGAGGTGCTCTTCTGTTTTTCTGTCTAGTTTCTAAGAAGTTGATAGCAAATTTTGGGGGGAGGGAATTATGTTTCAGAAGTTTATTTGGGCTTTATGTTTTTCTGCAGATGCTTACCTCACAGATCTGAAGCAGGTGACAGAAATGGCATCCAAACAGATCAGTGGAGCAATGAAGGTGAGATCTCTTTGTGTTGCAAGTGGGTATTTTTCTGTTTTCTTCATCTGATAATACATCACAAACCAGGAGTTTTAACTTGCCTTGGATATGGTTTTGTACAAAAAAGCCTGTACGTAGTTTTGAAGCAAGTACATCTTTAGGTTTGGACTGATAAGGTAGTATCTGTAAAGCATTCCCCCTCACATGGTAGTAACACACTACCCTGTGGATACAGGAAATATTTTTTTACAGAGTTTTTTAGAACCTGCAGCGTCTGAAAAATAAAACTTCCTTTGAAGACCTGTACAACTTATTGTATGTGTTACGCAGCACGTAACATTTATTACTTCACTACCAGCTTTGACATGAACTGTGCTGTTCCTGTGATGTTTACTCAGCTTAGAGATAGAACAAAGGAACATTTAAACTTGGCATACTCTTTGCATGGCCTCTTGAGTTCAGACTCTGGTCACTGTGAGGCTGGTTGCTCTGAGTTCCCAGCCTTCACCTGCCACACTAAGGATCATCACTGCAGACAGTGAAGCCTGTCAGAATCTGATGAACACGTGTCAGAATCTGATTAATGCATTTAATTAGTTGTAACCATTACTTTTTCCCATGTAACTCGAGATACTTGGGTTTGTTTTTGCAGTCTCTCCCAGCACTAATAGAAAGAGCAGAAGGTTTTTCCCAAGCATTAACTTGGCAACCAACCTTGGAACTCAGCAGGCTGAGGCAAGAAGTCTTTGCTAGTTGCAAGGTGAAGGAGGAAGACAACGTCCAAAATTTCGTATCACCGGGAGAAGTCACACCAACAGATGTTGAAACACGTAAAACTCCTTATGTTTTTCTAAAAAGAAAAAAAAAAATCGAATCGCCAGAAAGAAGACGCTACCCACTTCGACGGAGGAAGATTGCTCTCAGTGCCTGAATTTCTTATTTCGTATTTTCAGATCAGAATCTCAGTTTTACTCTTGTTCGGTGTGCCTGGTCTTTTTTCTTAAAACTTCCATGTCCCTCCTAATTCAGTGCTCTACATGGGAGCTTCCTTCATTAATTAGTCTTTAAATATTAGTCTCTTAAATATTACTGGTTTTACTATCACACTCACTGTATGTGAAAGCCTGTGCATACCAGTAGCATCTGATATCCAGCAGATATGTTTGCTGATTAACTCTCATTTTTTTTCTCTTTTATTACAGCATTTAGCCAGAGTCATGCTCCTCAGAACTTGTGCGCATGCTTTATGTATGTGGGCAGTCTTGCAGTAAGCCACTAAGTGCTCATTTACATTAAGCCCGTCTTTAAAGAGATTGAGGAATGGCTAGCTCTCCTGGTGCACCTTCATACATTACTGAGTCAGGTGGCTATGTATTTTTAATAAATAAATAAAAAAGAAACTCACACTGAAGTCAATTGAAAGCACCAGATTTGATATAATGTTAGTTTTTATAAAATCCACACACAAATGTGACCTCACTCCCCGCTATTATACCTTTCCTGAATTTAGGTCAGATGGGCTTACTTAGTCATGTTTGTTTAAACTTGTTTTTTTAGTGATTGTATGTATTTACTTGCAGTGCGCTCTTCTGAAAAAGAATTTGACCAGCCACATCTTACTGTCTAATACTCCATTTCGTGCAATTCGATTATGCAGTTGGGGAAGTTCGTGGACAATATTTTTACACATTATGGGATCTTGACTTGTGTCATGTATGCATCTGTGATGCTTGACCAAACTTCAAATATCATTATAGGCTACCAGTAAATGGTATTAAGTTGAGCTAGTTTACTTTTTTGGGGGCCTTTATATATCAGTACTTGGATGACTGCAAAGTAATGATAAATTAAGTATTGTGACTTAACCGTTCATATATTTCTCTGGTTTATGATTGCATGTGCTTGCAGTAAATACTTACGTCTACTATATAACACATTTCTCATAGTAAATGGAGATTTTTATTTTTTTTAGAAGCTTTTTTAATGAAATGTACTGTGGTAGGAAATTGGACCTATCGGTCCAACGTAATATCTAAGAGACTGAAAATTTTCAAAAGGCCGTGTGACGGATTTTAGCGTCATTTGTTTTGTAAAGGTGAGCATCTGTACTGAGACTTTGTATATTTAATCATATGTAAATATTTGTTCCCTCTTGCTCTTGTATATACAAATGTGTGTTTTTATACAAAGTATATTAAATTAATTAAGGACCTCAAGGTTGTAGATAATGTCAGTTCTAATCATGGAACAAACGGTGACTGAACAGTGAGTGTACTTCTGAAGACATCTGTGTTAAATTTTGGCTTCAGTAACTCAACTTGTTCCATTTACCGCCTTTGAACTCACAACTGTTACTAATCTCAGGGTTACAAAGCATCTAATGTAAGAGAGGACAGGATGTGACAGGGGCTGGAGCTGCAAAGCTGGGGAACTTGTGACCGGGACGGTTTTTCACACAGCGACTTGCTGTTACCCCTGCTTTGGGTAAGTGTGCTCTGTGCTGCATTGAAAATCCCCACCATGGCTTTCTTCACCAAGACCCACAGATAATCTTCAATCTAGTGTTCCTAGACTAAGACAAGCCCTGCAAGATTTTTCATGACTACCATTACAATATTTGGTCATTTTCTATGTTAATAGGAAGGTTCCCTGCTATTGTCAGTAAATGATGATAGGTGAGTATGGAAAATAGCTAGGAGTAGGCACATCTCTTTGAAGAAGCCACATCAAAAATGGCCAAGGTAGGACAAATGCCTTAAGAAATAAGGCAGGAGAGCACTGTGGCTTAAGACTTAATAAGCAAATGAATGAATTCACCCTACACTGTGTGTTAGTGTTAAGAGATTGCAGGACAGTTGGTCTGCACGGGATTTGACGGAAGTGGGGATGGATGCTCTGAGCTAGGGCATTGGACTTCAATCTGTAGCCCTTGTTTGAACCACAGCTGGGTGGAAAGAGAAAACAAATGCATCTGAAAATGTTGGCCCAATAAATAGTGTGCAGAAGAATAAAACAATCGAGATTCCAAGTGCAGCATATAAACTACAGATTTGCAAACCACTGATGGCTGCTTTTGGCCAAGCAGAAATGGAAGGTGTCACAAGGACCTTCCTCTAAAGGAAAGTTCTATTATGAGCTAAACTCAGCACTTGAATGTTCAGCAGTTTTTCAAATGATTATTAGAAATTCTTACAGCAAGTGATACCTGCAACTAGCTGGGCCTGGGCTCTGTTCTTCCCACTGGCAGAAATATATAAAATACTTCATTTTTTTCCCCATTCCAGTAGCCTTTTGTCCTTCAGTTAACTTTTCATAGAAATCAGCAGTGTTGTGCAAGACTAGTGTCTAATCAGGCTTCTACTGAAATGTCACAACATCCAAGCTGCTTATTTTTAACTCAGGCTGATTTGGTGTTGCATCAAGTAATGTCTGGTCGTTTTTCTTGATATAGCCTTTGAATTTTGTAAGATGGATCAATGGTGATGGGTTCTTGGGAATATTTGCCAACTGGGGTGATATGAAACAGCTTGCACTTTGCTAGCATGTACTGACAGTGATGTCCTTATCACTTGGGAGGGTGGGCCAGCCCTAGGCGAGAAGAACTTGCAAATTGGGGCAGTATCCACACGTTGTTTTTGCTGTGGGCAGTTTCTGAACAGAGGGGATTACAAACCATGCAGGGAGGCTCCTCTTCCAGAAATCTTCACATGGACACCAACATCTGTTTGGAAGCTGAGGCACACCAGTGGTGCTCTGAAACTCAGTTCTGATACGTGCTGTTCTTCAGAAGAGCCGCACTGTGCTATGCTGCTTTCAGTGACTAGTCTGCATGTGTGTAGGCTGCTTCAGTGCAGACAAAAATCACTGATAAACTGCCATTATAGAATGTAAACGCAGCTGACTAGACTGCTTTCTGGGCTTGATTTCTCTCTGGCATAGAAACACTCTGCCTTTACTGCTGTTACCTGGAATTACTGTGTAGGCTTTTCTACAGATGTACCACAGATAGCTTTAATACTAAGCAGAAATTTGTTCCCACAAGCAAATTTTGACTCTTCATTTCCTTTGCTGCTCTGAACAAGAGCAGACTGTATCCAGGCTCAAAGGGTCCTGTGACTGACTGGTCCCATACTTGTGTGATCCTGGCAGCCTTACTCTATGGCTCCTAAGAGTTATTCAATGAAGTAGATATTTTTTCAGTACTAAGAAATCCTTGGTGAGTTGCTTGGGGCTTGCTGCTGTTAGATAACCTGCTTGTGCGGTTTCCATTAACAGCAGTGTTGCTTCAGGAACAGCACGAGAGTGTCCTGTGGGGTCAGTTCAAAGTCCCTCTGTGGAAGGGGTTTTTTTTTCCACACAGACCACTCTGAAGGGTTGTTGAGGTAATTTGTGCATATGGTTCATAGATTTTATTGCACGAGGATATACCTGTTTCCTGAGCTTATGAAAATACCACCTTCTAGTCCTGTTTATTTCAACTGTGCTTAAGCTACCAAGGCAGCAAGGAGACAGGTGCTGTCTTTTTAAGCAACTGTCCCAACGCAGTCTCCACTTGTGCTCATATTTCTACTGCCTTTCATTAACCGCATGATGTGTAGTTAATTGGATAGATTGGACTGTTTTAAAAGGAGTAGTTGAGAGGAGTTCACCCTCTCATCACTCCCTGCCTGGCAGACAGGGCTGCCTTCCAGGAGATGGTAGTTTGAATCCCCTCAGATGAAGAACAGCACTGAACCCACACCTCCTGCTGCCTCCATAAGCACCCTCTTGGTGAGCATCCTGGTGTCAGCATGTTGGATGACAGAGTAATGGAGAAGCAAGACTACTTTTAAAGAAGCCAGGGGACTGAGAACATCCTGTGAGATTCTTGGGAGACCCAGAGCACTCTGAGGATGCAGGTGAGGTTGAGGCACATGGGTAAGGGTGCCCATCTGAGTTAGGGGTCCTTGTGGCTGTTATGGTGGGGAAGACTCACGGATACTCTGTCCTCTGTGGTCAGAGGAGCTCCAAGAAAGTGCAAAAAGCAGAGGGGTAGGTAGCCTGGAAGATGGAGACTCAAGCTGCTTTGAGGTGGAACAGCTGGGGAGAACAACTCCCCAGTGGGGAAGTTGTGCTTAGGCTTTTCCGTAATGCTGAAGGTCCCAGAGCCTACAATGAAACTTGCAGGAGGGAACAGACTTTGGTTTGACTCTTGGACTCCCAAGCAGAGCAGTTCTCTCACCTTCAGCATAAACGGTGGGCCAGATATTCCTGATAGTCCATACTTACTCAGCTGGCAAACTTTGTAGCCTTATCTTTACCTAAGCTGGATGACTCAAACTTCTGGGAAAACCAGAAAAATAGGGAAGTAACCTATTTATTAAGTTACTTGGAGCTTTATGAGTGACAGCCCTGCAGGTTGGGGACATTTAACTGTCCTTGCAGTCCATGCACTTGCCCCCATGACTTGAGCACAGCCAGGAGTGCACATCAGGTACCAAGTACAAATGCATCTACAGCAGAGCAAAGATGGCATTGAAATACCTGTCAGTGCAAACATCTTCCCTTCCTTCAGAGCAGAGGGTGACAATAACGAACAGTTCAATTAAAATGTAAAGAAGGTGTTTGGAGGAGTAAAACAAACGTTGTTCAGTCTGTTAAAATGCTCTCGACAGAATAGTCCAATAGTGAGATTTTTGTCGGCGGCAACTGTTTTCCAGCAGTCCTTGTCCAGCTTTGCCTTTACAAATGCCCGTGGCATTTCCTTATTATTTAAAAGAACAGGGCGAGTAGCGAAAGTGAAAATCGCTTTATCCCAGAACCGATGCCATGTCCTTACGCCCATGAAACCCGGCTGAGCCTCTGTCACTTCTTCGGAGCTCACGTCGCTCCCGAGAGACGATGTCGCAGGGGCGCGGCGGGCCGGAGGGCCCAGGGGCGAGCCGACCCCCAGCGCCGGGCGGGCTTTGGGCGGGGGGGCAACACTGTAGAGCACAAGAATTACA